>BDMB01000073.1:291047-410707 GCA_016859785.1 Macrotyloma uniflorum | reverse complement strand
GGGAAAGATACTATTTATAGTAATATTTAAACATTACAAAATAATACTATGGTTAAGGAACCTATCTTCAAAATCACAGAATAATCACAATTATTCTTGTTATTTAACAAACATACCATCAGGTTAGAGTACAGAAATTTTTATTCATACATATATAATGATGTAAATCCCTATACTCAGAGCAGGTTCCCCATCAACAAGAAGAAGCAAGATTTGTCCTACCAATCAAATTCTCATCTAAGAGATGAGTGTCTCACAAATCTTCTTACATAATTTCCTGAAAATTTGGTTGTAAGGGTGAGTTTCTTCCTCACCATAATCTTCCAACAAAATTCAAGATATTTATGTTTAATAATCATAAAAATGACTATTTAATAAGAGAAAATGATTAATATAATTGAGTATTACATCTTAATAAAATTATTTAACTATCAATTTCCAACCTCGTCAAATAAGTTCTTTTAATCTTTTTACAACATTATTATTTAAATTCCCTCATATTTCCTTATCACGTACGTCAGTCATATGTATCACTCACATCACCATTCAAACTATGATCACATTAGTTTCGGTACTCTAGGTACTCTAGGATCCCAAAATAACACTGCCAACCCCACCACCCAGGTGACATTGGCCTTACGTCGGTGTGGATAGCCGCCGGTTGGCAATACGCCCCACAGATACAACGTGTGCGCACGAGCCATGTGAGGCCCGCGGCAGTTCCCATTGCACACTGTGTACATCACGGCATGGACCACTCCGCCACACTCTCATTCCCCCAAGCTATCAAGCCTTCCTGAACTATACCCCAGTGTATCTCTGTAGCTTATCCACACGAAAATTAATGACTTTAGATGGCATAAATCTACAAATTCTCGCAGTTTCTCTACCCTTTAGGTAGTTCCAAACTCTCATCATAAAACATTCTTTTGATAGCCATCTAAATTATTTTCTTGCTTCATAGCATCAAACATCGTTCCTCATTCATGATCAATCATATTATTATATTTATTTATGTTGAGTTAATACTAGCTACTCTACGACATATAACAGAGTTATATTAATTCAATAATTATTATCATAGAAAATTAATAAAAAGAAAACTAACTCTAAGGGTAAAAATAGAAGAAATGGGGCTACAAAAGTAATTAAGAAAAATTTTAATTTTTTTTTTGTCAATGCACTCAGTGAAGTCAATGGTCAATGCACTCAGCGAAAGTCAACGGTTAATGCGCTCAGCGAAAGTCAATAGTCAATACGCTCAGCGAAGTCAATGGTCAATCGCTGAGCGGAAATTTTATTTTATTTTATTTTTTTTTGGAAATCCGCTGAGCAGATTTCTGAGCGGATTTGGGTCGGTGCGCTGAGCGGATTTTTACAGGGACGCAAAGCTTCTCGGGTTTCAGTGATTTTTCAACTATTTTTAAAATAAAATGCATCCAGACAACAATCAATCCACAAAACATCATACATTGAAGATTAGAATGAGAAATAAGCTCCCCTTACCTTGAAATTCTTCAAATGATCCAAAAACAGAGAAACTTTGAGTTTTCTAACTCAATCCTTCAAAATTAATAAATTCTACCGTTAATATAAGATTTTAATCGATGAAAATGGAATTGGAAGCTTGGATTTGAGTAACATTACCTCAATTTGGGAAGAAAACAGAGAATCGAAAGTGAGATTGGAAAATCAAGTTTGCAAGGATTGGAAAGAAGGAAGAATTGTGGCGGCAGAGAGAATAAGAACAATTGGAATTTGTAAACAAAGTGGAAAAGAAGTATCTTGCACTGAAGAAATGAAATCGTGAAGGAGAAGGAAATGAATGGCGGTGCTCCAATAAAAATATATATATAATATGAGGCGGTTTTGAATATTTTTATTTTATATTACTCTTTTTTTTAAATAATAATAATTATACAAAAATAATTTCTATTAATTTTAAATATCACATACAATTAAAATACACATTCAAAAATTAAGGGTGTTACATCCCCCTTTAACAAATCCCTCTACTAGTTTGAATTTTTTCTATGGATGATGCATCAAATTTGAAAAGTAGTGATGCAAGAATAATATTGGAAGGTCTTGATGGAGTCATGATCGACACCAATTACACATTGTCTTTAAACAAAGTAACAATCAAATAAAGTATAAAACTCTTCTTGTAGACATTAATCTAACTAGGGATTAGTTACAATACAAGTCTTTAGTAACTTTCATGCTCAAGATTCCTACTTAGCTTTCCTCACCAATTTCTCTCATCAAACACAAAATATGTACATGTAGCATTTATTAGAAAATAAATATTCAGACAAGAGAGAGTCAATACGAATCAAAATTATATCATAGTAAAATCCTTCATCAATTATTTTCAATAATTGTATGAGATAACTCACTACTACAAAAATGCAAATTTACATCGGTTAAAATAAGTTATTTACATCAGTTCTGGAACCGATGTAAATAAAGCCGATGTAAATGTGGGCAGCAAATTTACATCGGTTCAAAAGTAACCGATGTAAATGTGAGAACAAATTTACATCGGTTGTTTAAATAACCGATGTAAATTTGCTTCAAGCAAAAGCAAATTTACATCGGTTATTTAAACAACCGATGTAAAATTCAAATTACACAAAAGGATCAAAATTCAAACAGACAAAATCAGTGGAATGCAACTGAATAAGATCACCCATAGCCTTCATCCTCTTGTGCAACTCCAAATCTCCCGGACAAAAAGCTTTCCCCGAGTCCACATTCTTTGCAACTTACAATAAATTTGCTTAAGGTACAAAATCAAACGTACAAAATCAAACAAATGCTTAAATATGTACTCACTCATAACCCTTTTTGGAATCCTCAAGTAGTCATGTGAAAGAAACAAACGAAAAGAAAGGAGAAAGGCTTGCTGTTGCCAAGGCCTATTCCTCGACCTGCCATGTAAACCCATATCCCATGGAAGATATCAACATATTAACCTAAAACAACATAAATAATTCATATGTTATTTACCTTCAATTTTGAGGGAAAGTAAATGTATTGAAGGTGGAAGATAGGGTTTAATGGGGGCGGAAGAGGAAGAGACTCACTTTGTTCGTCGCGGCCTGACAGACAACAGAGAGGCGCCCTAAGAGACAACAGAGAGGCGCCTTGAGAGACAACAGAGAGGCGCCCTGAGAGACAACAGAGACGACGAATGTGAAATAAGAAGGCTCAGTGCAGGTTTTGAGTTAAGGATATGAAACACATTTACATCGGTTATTTTACAACCGATGTAAATATGCACACATTTACATCGGTTATTTTACAACCGATGTAAATATGCACACATTTACATCGGTTATTTTACAACCGATGTAAATGTGTTCAAATTTACATCGATTCTTTTAAGAACCGATGTAAATGTGCTTTCACCGTGTTTTTTATTTACAAAAATGCCACCGCGTTTATATTTACATCGGTTTTCCTTAGAACCGATGTAAATTTGACGATGTAAAATGATCATTTTGTAGTAGTGACTTCATAGAATCAAAGAAAGCTATAATTTATAATTTTAAAGAGTTACATGTGATTAAAGGAAATAATTATAAATTTAAACACATTTCAAAGAAAAAAAATATTATGATATTTTCAAATAATATCAAGTCAAACTTTTATATCCATTCACAACAACATTGTTTCATACTTAAAAAAAAATATTCTCACATGCATCACTCATATAATCCACCATAGTGTGCTCACATAAATCTTGGTACTATAGGAATCTTGGGATCTTAAACACGTTGTCAACCCACCACCCTCGTCTTATGTTGGTATGGATACTCTCTAGCTAGCAAGATGCTCTACAGATACAATGCATAAGTTCTTTTAGAAAATATATAATCAAAGTAATAAGGAATTGAGTGTGAGGCTTGTGATAATCCCTATACACTATGTACATCAAGGTTAGGCGATTTCTTTCCCCTCGATCTTAAATACTTCATTTGAACTTTATACCTCAATATATCTTTATAACTTATGCACACGTGCCTTAAAATTTTCACATGATACAAACTCTAAATTTCACATATTCTATATGGTATCATAACTTTCTAATCCCAATTAATTGGTACCATCATAGGATCACAAATTTCCAATCACAATCTCATTACACATACCATATAAATCCTCATATTAACACCATCTCTAACCAAATTATCATTTTATTGATTTATAATCATCATACTTATAATTATGAAATTTTTATATTTAATCATATAAATTTAATAAAATTTCATCAACATAACAACTATATTTTTCACATTTCTATTTTTAAAAAACACATAAAAATAATACAAAATAATCAAAAACAATTCAATAACTATTATTATATTAATAAATTAAAGTAAGGATAATTTATAAATTTAAAAATAAAAATTTAAAATAAGATAATTTCATTAAACACCCAACAATTTTGCTCAACCAAATAAACAAAATTCAAGACCATAGTCTTTGTTATGACTTTGTTGGGTAGATTTCAATCTACTAGAAAAATTTCTTTTCAAACAAGTCGATTGAGCACCATAAAATATGTTAATCAAATTCATGTTAGAGAGTTTGTAGCTTTGAAAATGTAAAAATGCGCCCAATGCCCTTTAAATTTACTCAACGATAATAGTGTTAAAAGAGAAAAACTTGTTTTGCGACTAACTTCCTCTACAAAATTCCATTTTGGATATTCTTTATATCAAATCTTAGTTTTTCATACCCAATTCAAAAATAGAAATATATTATTAGTGTAGTATAATAGGGTGATTTAAGGTTTGAACAGGAAATGCACTAAATGAAATATTAAGGTTTGGAGTCAATTCTCCTTACTTGAATGATGCTCAAACTAGCAAGAACATTAGAAGGTATAATGGAGAGCTTTAAGATAAATTATCTTCTACTTAAACCCAAAATAATAAAGTTCAAAGTTAATATCCTTCCTTAAAAAATCTAATGAAAGAAACTATAAAAAATAAGAATAATAGAAAATAAGAATAATAGGTGAACCAAAAGGTATATAAAAATTATATATTAGAATAAAATTTTGAAACATAATGAATTTACTTAAAAATTTAGTATTTTAAAAGGGAAAGGAAGAAGTTGGACTTTCTTTCTTTTATTTATTTTTGCATTGAAAGGAGAAAATGAGATATAGAGAAATTGAGAAGATGAATATAAGAAAGTATCTTAATTTGATTAAGAAGGAAAGCTTCTTTAAAAGGTTTTTATTTTCTAGCTTATTTTGTAAGATTTTTTTCCCTTTTTTTTTCTTAAGTTATAAAATTTGACCAAATGAGTTCGTAGATTTATTTTTTTTTCTTTCTTTTATTAAATTTAATCTATAACTAATTTTGTTTAAATAAGTTTTAACTAAAATTTTAATTTATTTTTTAAATTATTTTTTTTTTTATTAAAATTTCTAAATTTACAAATTCCAATATTTACTCTCAAAAGTAGAATGTTATCACTAACATCAAGAAGAAATAGTCAATAATTGATTTATTATTCAAGAAATTTAAAATTTTCTAATATTCCAGCGAATAATCTAATTGTGTTTTTCTTATCTCATTTCATAATTGTAAATCTTCTTATATCTTTTACATTTCCAAAAAAGGGTCGAACCAACTAAAGTGGAAGAAAAAATTATATTCAAAAGAAATGTTGTTCGATTTATCAAGAAATATTATTCGATTTATCATATTTAATGGTAAATTCACAAATTTTGTTTGAGTCAATTTTTTTTTTATCATTTTTTTAATGTACGTAAGATGAATAAGTTTGATTGTCATCCTGTAAAGAGAAATTAATAACAAATATTTAAATGATAAAACCTTATATTATATTTACTCTATTTGTCATGTTTTTTTTTTATTATTTTAATTTTAAAAAAGTTTTAACATTTATATTTAATATTATTTTTTAAATTATCAAATATTTAAAAATTCAGTAATTTTTATTTTTATAATTTTACCATTAAAATTTAAATTTTAGAAAAAATATTTAAATAAATTTTATTAGTAGTATAAATTAATTTTTTCTTTCAAATTAAAAAATAAATAAACTTAAAGAAATCTGAATAAAATAAAATATATTTGAAAATGAAAAAAATTGCATCAAAATAGTTTAATTTAAAGCATTTCAATTTTTTTTTTAATATTTACAAATTTCTCATCCTAATATAATTAACATCAACATTAGTGAAGGAAAATAGCTTCATATAAGATCAGAATTACACTTGTCAAGAACTACATCTAAAATCTAATTCCAACTTCCAATTAAGTACTTTCATACCTTCATGAAGTAAGGTTAGCCACAACATTAAAGCACATCAATTATCATAGTAAAGGACAATAGCTTCAGAACTAGTCATATGAAGATCATTGGGCAAGTAGCTGAACCATTGTAACTCACATGTGGCTTGCAAAATGGTTATAATATCTACTTAACTTACGAATAATGGACCATTATTATTTTTCTTATAAATTGAAAAGCTACGATGCACATAATAAATTAGTTACAACTTAATATATTATTACTCTTGTATTTATAAGGATAGATGATGTTTTAAGATATTCTTTGTGTTTTAAGTAATTTCTGAACTCATTCCTCAAATAAAATCGAATAGTGGGTATCTACGATTATATTTTGATACTCAAATTAATGAGAACATAATAAATACGATTAAAAAATGATTAAATGATATTTACCTGATTTAGATATGAAAAAATAACTTATTATCCTAATAAAACTAAACAAATTTATCTTTTAAAACGAGATTTACAGAAATCAAATTGAATTTGTTATCAAGGTATGTTAAGATCCATTGTTTATTGGACCTGCAACCCAACCATGTACTTGTTGGTTTACGTCGGTAAATTATTAGAGAGAAATACTTTCTATAATCCGGATAATTATTATTTAGATAAATTAATAGAGAATCAATATCTTTTGAATATAAGTTGTTTAGTTCTTTGATTTTCAGGTGACAAGCGAGCTGCTAAGAAAAGTAAAATACCCAATGATACAGTGAGGGATGAGCAATAGTCAGCACATCCTATGAATCCACAAGTTGAATGGAAGAAGAAAGATGGGACGAAAGACCTTCCCTCAGACAACCTTTAAGATAAAGTAAGACATGATAAACTAACTACCTTGAAATGTTGCATAGTAGGTGCAGCAAGTAATTAACTAAATTGTTTGCTAGTAGTCCACTTTAATTAGGTTATAATTATTATTATATTTGAGGTATTATTCTTTTAAAAAAAAATTATTATAATTTTGTTTGTAAAAAATATGTTGATAGATTAAGAATATATATATATATATATATATAAATTATTTTTTATCTCAATTTTAAATAATAATTTCTTTTAATATAATAAAATAGATAATTTCATATAATTAAATAGATTATCATCCACAAATAAGATAAAATAAAATACTAATATATTTTTTAAATAAATTTAAAATTTTAATAATATTTTTATTTATATTTAAATATTCTAATTATTCAAATAAAATATTATATTAAATATTATTTTATATATAAATTACATAATATCCAACATTTTATTAAATATCAAATATTTTATATTTTTCAAGTTCTATCTTTATTTATAAAAAAAATATATGATATTTATTATTTTTAATACATTATTTATATTGAATATATATTAATTTAAGCATTGAAGAGTTTTTTTACGTGAACTTCTCTTGTCTTACAAAGAAGTTTAACATCTTATTTAAAGAATTGAGTCCTTTTATTTTAAAGGTTCTTTTTATTCATTTGATGTTACTTTTATATTATTATTTTTTGGTAAAAGTATTTACTGCACATTATGGGGTCTCATAAAATTTTTCTCAAAGTTTTGTTTTTAACCATAACTTGCACTCACAACTTAAAAAATAATGACATGGAAGTCTTTACAATCATCACCCATCTGATAATTACATGGAGGAGTTATACTACCGTTACAAAAGAAAGCTAATGCTGACCTCGAGTGAGTTTGCCAACAACATCAAGACGAACTCAAGGATTTCTACAAACAACTATGCAGATTAACAAAGCATTGAAGCAGGGCACCTAGTTGAGTTGATAACCATGTTGATAATCCCAAACAAGTCAATAACCATGTTGATAACCACACTAACAATTCCAATTGAGTAGGTCCCTAACCATCAATATCAGGTGAATCCCAAGTTCCAACAAAAAAGGGTAAGGAGGATGACAAAGATTATAAGGTCAAATACTAAGCACCAACACAATCTTATACTTGAGAAACAAAATAACAAGCTTAGATTATAGAAACACATTTCCGAGCTCACCATACAATAAATTGATATTGAGAGCAAGAGCTCAAAGCCCACCAAGGAAAGGTCCAAGTCCAACCACTGTTTTAAACACTACACCTTCGTATAATCACAAGCATCATTGAGGAACCCCTTCCCCCTAGCTTGCAACCAACTAGGTTCGAGTAATACGCTGAAGTCTCTAATCCTTACCAACACTTTTGGACTCTTCTAATGCAACTTAGCATATTCTCAGACAATGATTTGTTCCATTGTAATGTTTTTCTTAAGACTTTAAAGGGACCAACCTTGCGATGATACTATGATCTTGCGCTCCAATCAATTCATTCTTTCCAAAAGCTAGCCAATAAGTTTAGAGTTTAGTTTGCATCAAGTAGATCGTACATATCCATATTTGAGCCTTAGAGAACATTTGCCAAGGGAAGGAGGAAATATTGCAGAAATACATGAAACGTTTTGGCAAAACATGTCTAAAAATTTGGAATCTCAACCTAGAAGTCGCTATATAAGCCTTGACACTAACCTTCAAATAGGATCTTGACATTGACCTTCGAATAGGACCTTGACACTGACCTTCAAATAAGACCTTTCCTTGAGAGCCTGTACATTAATCAACCTAGTAACATAGACAAGTTCTAAGCACAAGCCTCTAGGTATATTGAATTCGAAGAAAATAATGAAATGAGAAAGAATTTAGAGCACAAGCATCATTCGTGGATCCCTTAGTGACTTCCTCTATGAATCCCTCATCTTTGTCAATAGACATGAATAGATCTCAAAAGTCTTATATGACACCTTCATGCCTCTCAACACCACAAGAAAGATAACTCTTTAGGAAGCATGTAACCTTGAGTTGGTTCAACTTCCAACCCTTGCCTATAATCCACCTAACCAAAGAAAAATCAAGAAATGCATATACAACTAGAACTTTGACCACACTGTTGAAGAGTGTATCATCTAGCTCGGCTACTCACCCACTATGTTCAACAAAACTATAATGTAGGACGAGGACAAGAAGATGGATGAGGAGGAGAACAAGGTTGAGCTCGAGTAGGAAGAGTTGAGATCAACCAACCAAAAAAGGGCCAAGAATTTAGGAGGGTTATCAACACGTTGTTGGAGGATTTGTTGGTGATGAACACACTAGTTCAATGAGAAAATGACACTTGAGAATCATTTACAATGTCAATCGAACGCCTCCAAGTCCACTTCAACACCTCCCGCCTATCACATTTAATGATGATAACTTCAACAATCAAGATGATCATAGTGATCATGACCAAGATCACCAATTGAGGAGTGAAAAAAAATTCTCATAGAAGTTCTACCGACATCTTGTATTAGTCCACATTTTTTAAACTTGGCCTCCCCATGATCTAATCAAATCTTACCTATATCCTTTACTCGATTTTTCATGAGAGCAAGTACATTCTAGAGGTTACGGTGATCTTCTAACGACCTTTGGAGAACAAAGAGAAAGTCGAATGTTATATGATGTAACCAATTTTATTATTGTAAATAGATGTTAATTATACTTTCTAAATAATTTTATTTTAGTTATTTATCATAATTATCATGTAAATATATTTTTAAAAATAATTAAGCAAGATTAAAAATATAATATAATTTTTGTATTTTAATTATAATTTTTATACCCTCTACACTGACCTTTGCACACTATTTTATTTATATCTTTTTCTATAAATGTCCGATTAAGTTTATTCTCTTTACATTAGACTCTAGACTCAGAAGACTTTAATCTAGAAGTCATCAATTTTGGAGCTTGGACAGATTTTTAATGCACAAAAGAAGTTTGTGTCCAGTGGCTGCAGAATAGTTCTAAGTTTAGCTAAAATTATGCGTTAGATAATTATTATTTTAGGCTCATCTATTAATGTAATTTTAGAACCCTATAAATATGTAAGATGTTAGTGTATTAGGCAAAGAGTGAGAAGAGAAGAACACATTTCACTTGCATTGACTTTTGGTTAGAAATGATTACATTTGGTTATAGTAGTTTTTCTATTTTCAGTTTGCTATCATTGCTTTTGGTTAATAGAAAATTAGCTTTTCTATCTTTTAGGTGTTCCTCTTCGCTCTGTCTCAATTCTTTCTACATTCTTGAATTTTCTTTGCAAATGTATGATTAATTGTTGAAGGTTGAAGGTGAATCCACCGATCTAAGTTTCTTTTCTCCTTGCTACTATTTTATTTGTTGTTCTTGATTGGGAATAACATAAGTGTGTTGGAATGTCTTTCTAAACACGTCCTTATAAGAATTTGGTAGATTAACCAAATTCTTGAAGCAGGATGATTAGAGATTTGGAATATGATCTTGAATACTTCTTTACATTGTTTGCGTTTATAGACTTTGTTGTTTTTCTTAATTTTAATTTCTTTGTTTCGTTGTTCTGGTTTACTTTGACTCTTTGTATTTTCCACGGTTTCAATTCAATTTAGATTCAATTATTTGTAATTCAATATGCATGTTTAGTTTTCTTTCACCACAAGCAAGTCATTAGTTTCATTTCTTTGGTTTTAATTTTGGTTCTATGATTTTTACGTTAGCTACATTTACATTGATTCCAATCTTATTTTTATTATTGTTTTCTCCTTGTTTTCAAGGAAGGAACTCGTTACAAATATGAATCTCAGATGGGGTGAATCTCTCTTTCAATAAGAAGTGACTCACTTGTCGAATAATTACTCATAAAAATAAAAGAAGACATAATAGAAAACAAGATACCTTTAGGAACTAACAAAGATACAATGTCAACAAAAAGGCAAAGTGAGAAAGTGTGTTTTATACTCTTCCTTTCATATTTTACTTCTCTAAATTTATCATACTTCAAAATGAAAAATCCTTCGGACTTCCTTAAATCTTTTTATCATCAAATCAATATGAAAGTTACATGAAACAAAAAAAATTATTACAATTCAATATGTCATTTCAAATATTAAATATGATATTTCATTTATATTTAAAGGAATACTTTTAGAACAATTTAATCACAAAAGTTATAAACATAACCTACAATTGAACAACCCAACCTTTTAACAAAACTTAACTAAAATGTTTTATAATAATCAAGGCTTGACAACTTACAAAAGAGTTCAGTTTAATAACTGCACTATCACTTAAGAACATAATAACTTTAACTAATTCGATTAATTATGAGATGAATATTTAAACTCTTCATAATTGACACTATTTACTTAATAGACTTCAAATTTGAAGAATTTATATATTTACTTAAAAATATTTAAATATAATATCTTATTAAATATCAACAAATTAAATATTTATTATCCCAAAATACTCAAATATTAAATATTTTATTATTTTTTAAATATTATAATCACTTATAAATAACTTATAATATTTATTCTTTCTAACATATATTATTCATTTTAAATATATATTAATTTTAGTATGGAGTAATTTGATAGGTGAATTTATTTTTATTTATTTTTATTTTATAAATGAACTATGGTATTGAAAAAATTCGATCCTTTCTTATATTTATTTAATATTTTTATTTTTTTCAGTAATAATAAAATTAAGTATTTTTTTATTTGAAAATATTTAAAAGATATAATTTTTTTTTCTTAGACTAGTTTTTATATGCAGATAAAAATAATGACTAACATGAAATTAGTAACTCTCAATATTATTTGTTTTTTTTATTATTCTTTGATTTTATTATTAAAAATATCATTTTCAAAATATTTTATTTATTCACCGAAATTATAGTTTTCTTCTATATTTGTTATAAATTTTGAATACAGATCCATAAATTTTCCAATACAGTAATAAGTTAACAAAATAAATAATAGTAAATTATTATAATATATATCAAATTTAAAATCTATTTCCATTAGTATATATAAAATAACAGTACTGAGAATTTTTTTTCAGGCTGAAATAAATAGTTGGGCTAATAATTCAGTCATTACAACCTTGACAGATCACAATAATGTCGTTCACCAAAAAAAAGTAAATTAGTAATATGCAATATACAACTTGTTCATAGAGATATGTCACATATTCCAAACCTTATTTAAAAGTCTGAACAATATAACGTTCCAAATCAAATTCAATAAATAAAATAAATAACTGTAATATACTAGTATCTATACTTATATTCATATTTTGTTATAAAATTAGATAAAAGTAGTTAGGCCATTAATTATGCGTAGTAGCGACAAGGTCAAGCATTACCGTGTGGAAGATTATTCAAAATGGTAGGGACACGGTGGACCGTAGTTAATTAACTCCTCATCAACATTGCATTTAACCCAACATTAGCTCCATTAACCTTAACAAAAGCACCCATTGAAGTGTCCAAGGAAACCTCCTGGTAGAGATCACTTAACCATGGTTAAGTTAGTCAATTATGAAAAAGCCCCTGAATGAGAAGTTAATTACATGTGAATCCTGTGTTAAGGACTATAAGAGAAGCCTCAGAGACTCGCTAGGTTTGCCGAACCAACTCCTCAAAGGGACTTGTAAGAGAAATACAAAAAGTCCTTTCTACCCTTTTCTCTCTCTTTTTCTCTCCTGGTTCTTCTCTGTGTTGATTCTTGATGGCGAGTACTTCGAGAACAAAATCTAGTGGACCGCTGCATCGTTCTTCTCTCCCATCTTCTACCAAGTTCTGTTCTTATTCAACGTCAAACGCACCGTTTCACTCGCCTTCGTCAAGCTTCTTCAACAAGTCTCAGTCGCACGTGCCGCACCGTTCCACTTCCCCGACTCGTGTCAACGTATTCAGCACCGCGCCATCTCCATCTCCCTCCGTCCGCTTCGCCCTTGACAGGTCTATCTCTCCGAATCGGACCGTGTCGAGCCACGTCATCGCGAAGAAGCACCACCATCGCCACGTCACGGTTCAGAAGAAAACGTGCATGTGTTCCCCTACTAATCATCCCGGTTCGTTCCGGTGCAGCCTCCACAAGAACAATCACCACCAAGCACCGGCCGGTTCGTTCCCGTCGAACCGGCTCAACATGAGACGTTCCGCGATGAAGAATTCTCTTGTCAGAATTGGAGGCGTCGAAGGCGAGTGGGTTAAACGCGCCCTCACCGCGCTGATTCGTCCTTCTTCGCATCAACAGAGGAGAAGAACTGCCTTCGAATCAAGACCGAGTCGTCTCTCGATCATGTCCAAATCTGAAGATCTATGAATTTCTTTTTTCTCCTTTACAGGTTTTGAATCGCCGCCGCACCGGTGAAGTATTCTCCGGTTGCGTCGCCTGAAGATTTTTGCGTAGATATAAGAAGCTGGACTCCGTGAATTGGTTATTGTACATAACATTTCCTATGGAAGGAGAATTTTGGACATTATTACTTTTCAATTAAAACCCAAAAAAACCTAAAAGAAATCAAAGAATAATAATCTCAATTCACATACTCAATCTGATTTCCGTAATTTGGATTTTCAGAATTCGAATTAGCGAGTGGAATCGACGAGTTTGTTAGGGTTGCCGTTGCCGTTACTGTTCCGTCACTTGTTCGTCATGTTTTCGTCACTGCCATTGACTCCGTTATCTCTTTCTTCGAGTTGCTTTGCTTTTGGTGCAAGGTATTTTCTTAACTATTTTCTTTCTTTTTATTATTTTCAATATTTATTTAATTGCAAGTTTGGTTGTGCAGCTGTTTGGTGCAGGGTGTTCATCCATAAAATATTTGGAAGGTGGAACTGACAATTGACATTTTAAAATATTCAAGAGAAAATGTTGAAATTTTAAAAAATAAGAAAAATATTTTAATAAGATTCTGAATAGTGGAAAAAAAGAAAAAGAAAAGAAGAAACTAACTACTTATGTAAAGAGACTAACATTAAAATGAACTGATAATCATATATTGATTTAAATGTTACAGTAATCCTTTAAGATAAAGCAAGCTAAGTTGAATATTATTGTTACTAAATAATCTTTTGATGAGAAAATTGATGAGAAAAAGGCAGCTAAGTTATGACATAATGTTGAAAAAGTGACAAATGGATTATTTTTAGTTCACATGAAAGGTACAATGTTAGGAAAGAATAACGTGACTTTTCACAAGAAAAGTACTACAATGTTATTGAATTGTAGAAAACAATGGTAGAAAACAAAAATGAGGTGGTAGAAAGAAGATGACATTTTACCACATTGAAATATACGTATACTAGATTACATAATTAGTTTATAGAATAAAAAGTAAAACCAATTAAGTGAAAAGTTAAATAAGTGTTAAATATAAAAGAAATAAAAATTAGAATAATTTTTTTTTTTAAAATTTTAAAAACATTATCATTTACATTAATTTATTATTATTATTATAATTAAAATACTTTCAAACGAATAATTAATCACAGTTAAAAAAAATATAGTGCACGTAGCCTTCCTTAATCAATTATGAAATCATTTAGGAATGTCTTGTAGGAGCTGATTGTTTGTTATTTAATGTTTGGATTTTATATTTACTTTTATGAAAAATAGAAGATACTTTTGGACAATATTGATCGTGCTGCAACTAGAGAATATTTTCGGTGCACACTTTGGACCAAACGTTAGTTTGCAGTAATTTGACAATCTCACATATAATGCGCAACGCGTGGAAAATAAGAGTAGACTCAATCTTCTTTTTTCGTATGATCGATAATATTTATTAATACAAAGAATTAAGATTAATTCTTTAATATTAGTTAATAATAACTTATGATAAAATTACTGAAAATTAAAATAAGTCTTTATTTATGTAATTTTTTTTAATACTTTTAGGAAAATAATAAAAACAATGAAAAAGAAAATATTTATTCTGTATCTATTAAATTGAATTCATTACAAATGTTGTGTAATATATATTATATATGGTAATTCATAAAATGATATATTATTAATTTAATATTTATCTTATCATAATTATTTAAAATTGAATCAAATCTTTCTTTAATTATATCTTAAATAAAAGATTTTAAATATATTAAATAATTATTTTTTTATTAAAAATATTTAAATATGTAATAATTAATATAAGACCTTTCAAACTGTAAATACAAAAAATAAAATATTATAGTAACTTGTATATTATAATTCATTTAAATCTCTTTAAAATAAATTGAATAATTATAATTTAATCAATTATTAACTTACAAATATAATATTATCACTTAGTTGAAAAAGAAGTGAGAAGAATAAAGTTTATCAATTTTTATTGGATTAGATGAAGATAGATATGAGACAATAAGTTTCAATATTCAAAACACTAAACATTTGTATAATCTAAATCAAATATAATTTATGGTTATATAACAAGAATAAGCGCAAATCATAACACAAATAAATAAATAAATAAAATTAATGAATTTCATAAGACAGGTGGACAACCAAAACTCAAAAGAAATGAAAAGATAAGATCATGGTTTGCTCAAATTATAAGTGAATCCAAAACTCAAAAGAAATGAAAAGATAAGATCATGGTTTGCTCAAATTATAAGTGAAAAAGACATGATATTGATAGTTGATGTCAACTTATTGGTTATCCAGAATGGTGGGGCAATAGGTTACATACAATCACAGGTGGACATATTGGTGGTCATGATACAAACCCAATAAGATTCTGGTGAAGGACAAAAGTGTGATAGGACTACTCGAGCTAGCATAGTTTAAGTGCAAGGAGTTGACGAAGGAAAGAACATTGTAATTAATTCTAATAGAGTTAGAATTAGTAGTTCAAATGAGGAACAAAGAGTCATATTTAAAAGTGGTAGTAGTGAAAGGTTGATAAGTAAACAATTTTTTCTATGAAATTATTAACATAACGGCTTCTCATCATCTAATTCGGGACATATGAATGCTTGAGTGACATTCATGATATTACGCCATATTTGATTGGGTTATTAAATAGTATAGAGACCATAGATTTGAAATAAGGGATTATGATTTTTAGAGAAAAAAATGTAATTATGTATTTCTTTTGTGTCTAAAAACTCTAGTATGATTTTTATGTTGTAGCGACTTTATAATTCTAATTTTTTGTCCACTTCACTAATAAAATTTGTAATATGTATGACCACATTCGACTGATCGGAGTGGGTAACATAAAGTATAACATACCCAAAATAACTACTTATTCTAATAGAGTCTGTTTATGCATCAAGCAGACAAATATAAATATTATTTCTATTACATTTTTCCTTTTTAGTTTTCCAAACAAAAATAATAAAAATATTTAATATTATAATACTAAACTTTGTACATCCATCCTTATGCCTAATCTACTTTTTTTCCATAGAGAAATCATCACTTAGCCTATTATCTGCTCATGTATATAAAACACGATCATAGCAGGTTCACAAACACATAAAAGAGAACAGAAAATGGTAAGCTAGTGAAAGTAAGATAAATCATAAGGAATTCATAAAATCATTCAATAGTAAACATAAAATTTCATACAAGTGTAAGGGTCTACCAAAGGCTTTACACATCACAATCAAGACTAACGTCTTCCGGAAGACTGTATGGATTTCAGATATCTAGGGCTAACACCTAATGTATACTCCAGGACCACGTGCCTAACCGGTCGACCACTTGGTCTTTTTCACCCCAGGATCATCCACAACACATCACCACACCTATCTCACATCAGGGTAGCATCACCAATTATCATAAAGACAATTGGTAAGACCTCCATCGACTTTCATCACATGACAATCTTAGTCTATATGACTTGGAAAGTCATTAAGGTCTGGATACCCTATAACATATCTCTAAATCTATACACACTACATTACTAAAATCATACTCATTTATCAAACCAAACTCCCCTCAATAGGAGCACCAAGACCTCATGGTAACATAAATATCACTATTTAATTTCACATCTCATCTCTATCTCATGCCTCAAAACACACCAAATTCACTATATCATTAGCTTGACACAAATCAATCTCAAAATAAGAAAATTAGGTTCACATCATCAACAAATTCAGGTACAGTTGGCCACAACAACAACCATTCAAATGCCCTTATTTTCAATTCTCATGGTTTACTCAATATATTGTCTGAAGCTAATTTTACCCAATTTGTTATAAAATTCATCATAATTTTCCCAACAACATAACACATTTTATTCCAAACTCACAAGCACATAGTATAACACAAATCACATAATTGAACACAACATCACACTTGACAATTTCATAAATCATAGAATAGCCCTCAAATATGGGCAAAGTGCGGCTTTTTTACTAATCAAGGTCATTTTGGATGAAAAATTACATATAGAGGTTACTTTAACCCAGAATTACAGTCATGGGTCAAGTCGTGTTTGGAAGCACGATTTCATTCTGAAGAAGTCGTGCTTCCATGCACGACTATGTATTTTTTTTTTTCAATACACTGAAGTCGTGCTTCATAGCACGACTTCCAATTTTTTTTTAAGGACGTGAAGAAGTCGTATATGCTAACACGACTTCACTTTATTATTAATTTTTTTTTTAAAATTGAAGAAGTCGTGTATGATTGCACGACTTCATTTTATTATTATTTTTTTTTTACAAAAATTAAACAAGTCGTGCATGGTTGCACGACTTCCCTTGAAGTCAGTTCATCCACAAAAACAACAGGGGGTGTGACAAGCACGACACTCTCACCAGTTGGTAGCCTCATAAAGCTTCTCCCTACAGGCACAATCTTCGTGTTCCAGTACCTCAACCCCATTGTGACCAACAACGGTCAATGCAATGCCTTCAACAAGTGGCTTAGCGCCATTCTCCTTGTGCTCTGTGGCTTCAGTTGTGCCTTTTCTTCCTTCACTGATAGCTACACAGGCATTGACAACCAAAGGCACTATGGCTTCGTAACCCCCAAGGGACTGTGGCCTTCTCCAGCTTCCAACTCCGTTGACTTGTCAGGATACAGACTCGGGGTTGGAGACTTTGTGCATGCTGTTTTATCTTTGTTAGTGTTTGCTGTGTTGGGGTTGTTGGATACCAACACTGTGCACTGTTTCTACCCTAGTTTTGAGTCATCTCAGAAGACTCTACTTCAGGTGCTGCCCACAGTTATTGGGGTGTTTGCGGGTGTGGTGTGGTCTTGATAAGGGAGCGATTAAAGGAATAGAGCTATGCTCACGGAGGGAGTTAAGGGAAGTCGTGCAACCTTGTACGACTTGTTCAATTTTTGTAAAAAAAAATAATAATAAAATGAAGTCGTGCAACCATACACGATTTCTTCAATTTAAAAAAAAAAAATTAATAATGAAGTGAAGTCGTGTTAGCATGCACGACTTCTTCATGTCCTTAAAAAAAAATTGGAAGTCGTGCTATGAAGCACGACTTCAGTGTATTGAAAAAAAAAATACATAGTCGTGCATGGAAGCACGACTTCTTCATAATGAAATCATGCTTCCAAACACGACTTGACCCATGACTGTAATTCTTGGTCAAAGTAACCCCTATATGTAATTTTTCATCCAAAATGACCCCTATTAGTAAAAAAGCCGGCAAAGTGCACATTCATTCATTAAATCAGAATTTCAAAATCTAACTCAAGGGAAATATTTCAAAATAACCACCAAAATTAGTTTCATTTTTAATTCCCCTAACACTATAAGATTAACTTAAGGCTAGCTTCCCTTACTTATTTTGGTTCCAAACTGCCTTTGCACTCCACTCCACTCCACAGAGCAAAGTTTCAAGTGTTCTAACTAGTGATCAAAGTACCTGTTTCAAAATCCAAACACATCAGTAAGAACATAAGCTAGCATAGAGTAATATTGATGAAGAACAAGTCATATGCAAAGGGGATGGACCCACATGCAACACAGTGACAGTTTGGATAGAAAGAGATTTAGGTGAGGAAAACATACTCAAATCAAAGTTTCAATCGATTAGAAATGATCTATTTCTTGCAAACTTCAACTAGGTACTCTTGAATGCTAATTTGTACAATTTTAGACAATACAGATGTCTAGTAGGGAGACTAATTTACTTCACAATAATTACTAATTTTGGACTTTTTCTATTGTGCACATATATTTGTGCAATTTATGCAATAACCTAAAGTTGAACATTAAAAATAAACTTTTGAGATTTTTATTTATATTTGAAGGGAAAACTAGGAAAATATATTTTGATATGTGTTGATTACAATCTTAAATTGTATACACTATGATTGGGCAAGTTGTCCTTTAATATGGTTATCATTGATTAATTATTTAATTATTTTAGGTCATTCACCATCTCTTGGAAGACCAAGAAAAAACAAACAACATCTTGATCTTTGGTTGAGACAAAATATAGATCCATGACAACCACCACCTGTGAATTATAATGATTGAAAATTTTCTTGTCTACACTTGGTGTGATGCATTCAGAATTTATGTATTCATATTGTGATTGTTAGACAACTTGCACATAACTACTAATCCAATTTTCCATAAACAAACAAACATGTTAAGGTAGACTACAAATATATATGACCAATTTTCCACTTTGTACATGATACTATTCACCACAGATATATCTTACCTAAGTATGTATAACTTTAAGACATTTTTTTTTATTTTTTGTTATTATGAGGTGATGATTACAATTAGGTTGTATCTCTCTCTCTTTCTTTGTATTCCTACTTGTATATATACCCTTCTTTTCTTCTTTATCAATATGAATGAGAGTTATGCAAGAATCAATGTGCATCCCTTATCTCTGTTCATCCCTGTTATGTGTTCTTGGTTACTGTAGCAATTGCACCAGTACTTGCACCAAGCGTGTTGAACATGGAAGATGTTGAAATCACAATATGGTATCAGAGTAGGTTAGATGCCCGCTCTGCTTCCGCATTTTTCAATTCTTGTTACTCTAATAAATCATTATTACGTTGTTTGTATCTTTCGTTTTATTTTTTCTAATCTTGACAACCATGAGTGACGAAATGGAGAACGCGTTGAATCCCGAAAGCCTATACTATCTTCATCCTGGTGAGAATCCAGGAATGGTACTTGTTAGTCTTCAACTCGATGGCACAAACTACCACTCGTGGAGTAGGGCAATGAAATGTGCCCTATTAACCAAAAACAAATTTAAGTTTCTGGACGGGAGTATCACTCGACCAAGCAAGAATGACACTCTCTTTGATGCATGGGAACGCTACAACATGATGGTCATCTCTTCGATGACACGCACCATGAATGATCAAATAGCCCTAAAAGTGTGGTGTACATTGACAATGCATAAGAACTGTAGTTGGATCTCAAAGAAAAGTTTTCCAAGAGAGATCAGTTCCATATCTCCGATCTGCTACAGGAAATGCACTCTATCCATCAAGGGGAGAGAAATGTATCAGAATACTTCACAGATTTAAAAATCTTGTGAAAAGAATTGGATTCTTTAAGACCAAACCCCTGTTGTATGTGTGACACTCAATGCAAATGTGATGTTATCAAGATAATCATCAAGTATAAAGAATCTGATAATGTCATGTGTTTCCTAAAAGGGTTGAATGATGTGTATTATACGGTCAAGACTCAGATCCTGAGGATGGATCCCTTACTATTAATCGGATTTTTCCTTACTGCTCCAACAGGAAAGGCAATTGATCGGTGGAAATATCCTTGAAAGCAAGACTTTGATCAATGTAGCAAATCTCCAAACAAATTGGAAATAGAATAGGAAACAAAATAATAGTGGCTAGAAGAATCAAGGAAGAAGAAAGAATCGGAATCAAGGTAAACAATGTAGTTTCTGCAAAAAAATTGAATTATATAGTTGAAGAATGTTATTCAAAGCAAGATTTTCCTCCTTGGTTTAAACCAAGAAATGACTACAATGTCAACAGTTTGACTGCTCGAAAATCTCCCACTCATAATAGCAATAAAAATGAAGATGTCAAACCTGAAAGCTCACAGTTCACTCAAGATCAAATTCAACAAATTTTGAAGCTAGTCCAAGAAACAAAGATTGACTCTAAACACAAAATTAACAATGTTATCAATGAATCTTCATCTGCACCTATTGAAGAAGGTAATTCTAACTCTTGGATCCTAGACACAGGAGCCACTAATAATAACACTTCACAGTTCATTAGTTTCATTAAAATAAAACCTGTTTTGGTGAATTTGCCTAATGGCTCCTTAGTCCTTACTGATCATGCAAGCACAATACGTTTTTCAAAAACTTTCTTAATATACAATGTTTTTATATATACCGAAGTTTTCATTCAATCTAATCTCTGTTTAAAGTCTGATAAAAACTATGAACTATAAGTTGACTTTTTCATATGAAAGTTGCTAGATACAAGATATATGTCTAGCTAGGACGATTGGAGAAGTTAAATTCAGGAATGGATTGTATTATCTTCAAAATCTAGTCAAAACTAGTATCAATGCATTCTTTAATGAACAAAGTCAAAGACTTTCTAAGAAGACCGATGCAGACCTTTGGCACCTCATGTTGGGCCATCCATTAGGCAAAATTTTACAGCACAAGTAGTATGTCCCTTATATACAATCTAATAAAAAAAAGGTTTGTGATTCTTGTCACTATGCCAAACAACATAAATTACCTTTCACACACAATAACTAAAACTACACAAGTGTTTGATTTAATCCATGTAGACATATGGAGACCATGCACTAAACCCTATATTCATGGACATAAGTACTTTTGAACCATTGTAGATGATCACAACAAGTATACTTGGATTTTTCTAATGAAAGATAAGTCTGAAACTAGAATTGCTTTAGATAATTTCATCATACTCATAAATAATCAGTTTAACAAAAGGATAAAAGTTGTTAGATTTGATAATGACTAAGAATTTATATGTTATGAATTATGTAACAAGCATGGAATAATCCATAAAAAAAAGTTGCATAGAAACATCCCAACAAAATTTTGTAATTAAAAGAAAACATCAACACATTTTAAATATCACTAGGAGTCTTCTATTTCACTCAGATATACCAATAATTTTTTAGTATTATGTTATTATTCATGCCATACATCTCATTAATAGAATAACATCCATTATCTTTAATAAGATACCTTATAAAATGCTTTATAATCATGCACCAAACCTAACTGGTTCAATTATAATAAATTTAAAACTAATTCTTCTTAAACATAATCTCATTTAATAAAATAATCATTTAATTATATTTTAATATTATTTATATATTTTTTACTTATTTTAGTATCAAAATATAATCATAATTCCAGTTCATTATTTTAGTATCAAAATATAATCATAATTCTAGTTCATTCTATATATTATTTGCTATACTATTTGATAAGACATCCACTTAATAAATATAAATATCATTATTAATAAACTTTTTAATGTAAGTAAATTAAAATTATATATTTTTATAAATTGAAAGATTGATTTAATTAATTTAAAAATGTAAAAATAAAAAATAATTTTAGAAAAATTCAAAGATAAAAATATAATTAATTCTTTTATTTTTAATTTGAAAATTATGAATTAAGTCCAACAACCGATCAACAGTAAATTACGAAAACATCCTTTCCTTTTTTACTCGTTTCAGCACCTAGAATCCGCACCAGGATTCTTCCGCACCTAGTTTAGCTGTCTCTTCACTACTTCATTACTTATCCGCGTCTCAGTCCTTCCAAACAAACAACAAACACGCCATTACCATGTCTTCCTTTGCCACTGTCAGGACCCGATCCTCGCCCTTCATCGCCCAACACTTCTCGATCCAACGGTTCCAGATCCGCCACTCCTCCACCTCTTCCTCCGCCTCATCGCTATTCAACACCGCCGGCCCGGTCCGACCTGGATTCGGTCGAACGGCACTTTCCACCGCTCTTGCCGGTTCCAGTGTTGTAGGGCTTCTTCTGTACGGCTTCTACTCTTATTCGCCCAATTCGGATTTTGATTCAATCGCCCCTCTCTTTGACCGCTCACCGCCGAATTCCGAGGACCAAAAACGAAGTCGCTCCTTCTTTCCGAAATTTTCACTCCCTGAAAGTTCCAGTAGCTTGTTACTTGGAGGCAAGTTTCTCTTGCTTTAAGGTTCTCAAAACATTTTATTTTTTATTTAATTTTTTAAAGCTGATTCGGTGGTTTTGGTTTTGTTGAAAATAGCAATAATAACGTGTTTTGGTTTGGTGGTGCAGATGCGTTTAGGAGAAAGGTTTTCTTCAACTATGAAAAGCGCATACGGTTGCGGAGTCCTCCGGAAAAGGTGCTTTTAATGGCATATGTATCACCTTGCTGTTCATATTTAATAAAATAAATTGTAACATAATAATCTTTTTCTACGTGCACAAAGTTCAATTCATGTATTTAATTGTGGTTGCTTATTCTAATTTGTTTTTACTTGAAAGTTTAAAGTAAATCTCGGAACTTTGGAAATGAAGTAAATATTGTATGACGAATTTTATTTCTTTAGCTTAAAGTGGGAGAAATTATTACATGTTTTGGACTGCTATGGTTTCGAGTCTTGATCAATCTTCTTGTGATAATGGGGTTTTATTGAGATCTCAGTTGTACTGTGTAGAGATTGGTTGGGATTATAAACATGAGGTGACCCTGGACCACATAAAAGTTTTTCCTCAATAAGTGGCTTGAAAGAAGGGGAGGAGAGAGATGATAAATGTTGTAAGTGATGAGATGGTAAAGGACGATAAAAAAAAATTGAAGAGAAAACAAATGTATATTTATATTTCTTTTATTACCTTAAAGAACATGTTTCACTAAATTTTTTAAGTTTTTCCTTTACTTTTATAAAAATTAAACTGCATAGAAAATGCTTTTGTCTTAGCTCTTCCTCTAAATTCTACTAAAAAAAATCATAATCTCCCTGTAGCATATTCTCCTTCCTACAAAATGCAGAAAATATTTAATGCATCTTATTTTTAAAGATATTAGATAGATTTCCTTTTTCTTTTATAGAGTCTTTAGATGACTTCTTATAGAATAATTCATTTTTTACAAAAAATTTAAAATACTTAATGACAAAGTTACACCGTGAATGTTACATAAAACTTTTCAAATGATCAGTGCATTGACAATGCCTACTATTGCTTTGATTAAGGTTTTTGAGTACTTTGCATCTGATCGAAGTCCAAAAGGAGAATTACTGATGAAACCAGCAGACCTGATGCGGGCAGTGGTTCCTGTTTTTCCTCCATCTGAATCCGACCTTGTTAGAGATGGATACTTGGGAGGAGAAAGGAGTCCGGGTCATTTACACTGCCCTCCTTCTGAATTTTTTATGCTTTTTGATGTAAACAATGACGGGCTTATATCTTTTAAAGAGTGAGTTGTTTCTGTCATGTTGTGTTCTTTGTCAAGTGTATTCTTTTTGTGATCGGGAAATAGGGCGTATCGTCATTATTTTATACAGTTTGAGCATCTTTGGTTTCATAAAAAGTGTTATTTTAATGTTTTTTGTGCATAGTTTTGAAAACATGAGACGAAGTAAAATGAGGTGATGATTTTGTAATTGTTTGTGAAAATATGAAATTAAAGAGAAAATGTTTTTGTCAAAACTAAATATGTCCTTTGTTTTCTTCTCTTTCCTTTTTAGTTACAAAGGATGTCTAAGACCTGTTATGGGAAGGGGGATAGGGTAAAGTGGAAGCAAAGCAGCCTATATATGAATTCAATTGAGGATGAAGCAGTCCTCAAAGGGGCTTGCTGCCACTTTAACTAAGGTTATTTGGCTATTTTTCTTTTAGTTTGCATTTTCTTTTCATCTCTCTCGTCATGATCTATGTTTGTATGTGTCCAACTTCTGTTATTTTTCTGTTGAGCAGGTATATCTTTTTTGTAACACTACTCAGCATCCCGGAATCAAGTTTTACAGTGGCATTTAAAATGTTTGATGTCGACAATAATGGGTGAGTGTTCGTGCTACTCCTTTGACAGTGACTGTATAGGCTGAGTTAATATATTGTAAATTGTAATTCTTTGTTTTACAGTATAGTCTGCACTTTTCTCATTATAACCATTATATCAGTCATTTTTTGAGGACATTGCAAATTGTTGCAAAGTTGCAACGACATCAATTTCACGGCTACACAAAATGTTTCATTGTAATTGTAGCTACATTTGAATTGGATTTGCAGCCTTGTCAGTGCTTGCTTTTCCAGTATAATATCTCTTCTGATGACATTAGTTTTTTTTCCGCATTTACAAATTTATAGGGAGATAAATAAGGAAGAGTTCAAGAAAGTGATGGCATTGATGCGTTCTCGTCATCGGCAGGGTGTTCACCACAGGGATGGACTGCGAACTGGCCTAAAGGTGAACGATTCTGTGGAAGATGGAGGGCTGGTGGAATATTTTTTTGATAAAGATGGAAATGGTTGCCTCCAGCATGATAAATTTGTTAGATTTTTGAGAGACTTGCATGATGAGGTAAATTTCTAGTTGCTTCAATCAGTGTCCTTATGGGTTTTGAAAATCATGTCAGTTGTTTCAATCAGTGTTCTTATGTGGCTTGAAGGATGGCCATAATTGGTTGCTTTTCAGTTCTACTCCACATATTTTTCTGAAAATCACATCAGTTGTGTGAATATTTATGATATATTGCATAGACATACACGTGGAAAAAAGATCTTTTTACTTTTATGTTTTCAATATCATTAATGTGGTGGAGGTAGTTGTGACTTGTGATGATGGCATTAAGAACTGGAAAAAACTGTATTTGCTTTTATGTCCAAACTGAGATAGTTTTAAGGAATTTTAGTGTTTGCAAATTTAAGTTTTAGTCATGTTAGGTACTATAGGAAGCATGCAGACTAGTTGGTTGGAAGCCAATAATTTTTTGGAATTATGTCAGATATGGTGATTGTACTTGTGGGTCAGGCATGCTATCTTTTAGATCTATTTCGATCTTAGAAAGGGAAATGCAAGTGCTATGATGGCGAGAATATTTTCGTGGTATGTGTCTGATAGAACTTGATCAGGATATTGAAGAAAAGTGACAATATGTATTGTTCTCTTGTTCAACTCTGTTAACAGAACCAGAGATAGTTATGCCGATGGTCAGGGTATTCAATAGACACTGACCTCTTCCCACTCCTAGACTTAAAAACTTTCCAACTTGCAAAGATCCTTCATCCCTCTCTCTCTCAACTCCTTTTATTTATAGGCACAGGGCTTATTCAAACTTTCTCCCATAAACTAAAAAGTTCTAACTAATTAACCTATTGTAGTAACTACTAATTAATGGGGGTTACCTAACAGTATGTGACATGGGATTGTGATTTAATCAGATAACTTGATACTTGTACTTCTACATAAACAGTTGTGTAGGTTTTAATTCTAACCATATAAATGACATTATTCTTCCCATTTTCTGTGAAAGTTTCATTTGTGTAGAATCTTTTCTATGGTGACATCAGGAGTGATTATGTATGACCGTTAGTTGCAATATTTTATGTAGATTCTGAGGCTGGAGTTTGCTCATTATGACTACAAATCTCAACAAACCATATCTGCCAAGGACTTTGCACTCTCCATGGTTGCTTCTGCCGACATGAGTCATCTAAGCAAGTTGCTTAAACGGGTTGATGTATTGAATGACGATCCACACCTTAGGGACGCACGTATCACATTTGAGGACTTCAAAAACTTTGCAGAGCTACGGAAAAAATTAGTGCCATTTTCATTGGCTGTTTTCAGTTATGGAGAAGTGAATGGCCTGCTGACAAGAGACGATTTTCAGAGAGCAGCGTCACAAGTATGAAATTTATCTTTGATATTTTGCTCAACATAGTACTAATTGATTGATGGTGATGATGGGTGGACATTTTTATAGAGGATTAGATTCTCATATCATCTAATCAATGTTGCAACCTTTTTCTGCTATCAACCTTTTGAAGTATACGATCCGGGCCATTTACTTTAGATTAACAAAGTTGGTTTTTCTAATTTGATTCCTTCACCATTTTTGTGGATTATAAATAGCAAGGATAGCAAATTCTTATTTTGTTTGATTATTATAATCTCAGGTATGCGGCATATCTCTCTCGGACACTGTGGTTGACATTGTTTTCCATTTGTTTGACACAAATCGGGACGGAAACTTAAGTTTTGACGAGTTTGTTAGAGTGCTACACAAGCGTGAAAGGGACATTGCACAACCCGTGGAGAAAGGAATAATGGGTTTGTTATCAAGCTGCTGGAACTGTAGTAATAACAACTTCTCTTCTTCAGGGTAGTTTTCCTGATATGGAAAAAATTAATTTTGCGAACATTTCAAGTACGGACACAACAGAATGGATTGGAACTGTTGGTGGGAAGTAAATATTGAAAGGAAAATATAGGAAAAGATGGGTCGTGGTTGTTGGTCTGGGACTGGAAGTTTCCCGCAAAATGCATGTGTCATATACACAGGTCTTTCTGATATAACCTCCCTTTGCAAGTACCCTCAAAAGGTGGGCACCGAAGTATTATACTTTTGATAGCTCAGAAATATCAAATAACTATGCTACAAAACCAATGTGTGCCCCTTTGTGTCCACTGAGGTGGTCAACCTGGAACTATTTTGCCATGTATGTAACCCAGCTTTGTCATCTGCACTCAGCATTCTCTATGAATGCCTGAGGTAGTAGATTTACTATTTAGGAATGCCTACAGTTGTTCTTATCTGCAGTTTATGTTGATGTAATGTAATATACCTAACCTATATGGGTATGGCCACTTTTGCAATACTGTAAGCTCTCTTAAGTAAAGGAACGTTACAGAGTGCAGTCAGTTATATGCCTTAAAAAAAGTGAGGGAACAAATTACAATGTATTAAATATACATTATAATGTACTTTGTTTCCATATCTGTTGATGTTATGATTAATACATGCATATTACGAAATAATAAATTGATTTATGTTTGGAGTAAAATATTCTTATTCAATCCTCTTTTCCAACTGGTGTTCATTATCTGCATTATAAATATCGATGTTATTTTTCCAACTTTTTTACCCATTCTACTCTTCTAATTATGCCATCAAGTATTTTAGAGGATGGTGTGGTTTGGGCTTTGTGAACATTTTGAATAACTATAATAAAGTATCCTTGTTTTTATTTTTTTAATGCATTCTTCTACCATAATATTCTTGTATAATAATTGAAATGTATTATATCGTGAATGAATTTAAAAACAAGTAACAAGTACATAAACACTATTAAACATAGTAGCATAAGAATCGTGTGAACTATTAGTAGGATTTATAAAAGAATTTATTGGAACAGATAAATTACATTTTAATAATCTCTATTTAAAAATTTAATCTATGAATGTTAACTGGAGATATTGTTGATAGAAAACTGAGTCATCTAATAATAAATACATTGCAGATTCCCGTATGTTTTAGTTAAAGAATGTTAACCTTATATTATTCGTTCTTTTATATATACACACTTATTATTAATAGATATTTATTAAAAAAATTATAGTAATTTGTGAATTACGCTACATATTTTTTAAGTAATCATGTTATTAATGTGAATACTATTTAACTATGTTATAACTATTTTTCATTAAAGAAATTCTTTAGCAAAATCTTCTCTCAATCACATTTTGACTTAAATGTTAACTATATTCATCAAACAATATGTCTAACTATTTTTAGCGAAATTTTATTTCAATCACATTTTTTTTAATCTACTTTCAAGATTAAAAAAGTTGTTCAAAACTCATTTTTTTTAATTAAATCATTAAAATTATTCATAAATCAAATTAACATTGAATTGAAAATTGAGTTTGTTAAATAAAAAAGTTGAACTTATGTATAGGTATATTTGTTTGAGCTATATATATATATATATATATATATATATATGACCCAGTGGATAAATAAGGAATACAGAAACAAAAACAGCAATTGGACCAGAGAATGCGATTGCATTATAAGGTCGCAATTGAACAGATCGAGCAAGTTCAAATTGACGTAACATGAAACCTATTAATCCGAAAGCACCGTGGAGAGCAACAAAAGTCCACAGACCACCTAACTGACACCAACGGGTAAAATCTCCCTGTGCTTCAGGACCCCACAGTAACAACAAAGAGTGTGCTNTATTAGCGGGAGTGGAAACTGCAGCGGTTAAGAAGTTGCAGCCTTCTAAATAAGAACTTGCCAATCCATGAGTATACCATGAAGTTACAAAGGTCGTACCCGTAAACCAACCCCCCACGGCGAAATAGGCGCAAGGAAAGAGTAATAGACCAGACCAACCCACAAAAACGAAACGGTCTCTCCGCAACCAGTCATCCATAATATCAAATAAATCATTTTCATCTTTGGTAAATTTACCTATATATATATATAATTGAATAATTAAATTCATATGATAAATTATTAATTAGTTTTATTTTTTATATGAAAAATATAAAAATAAAAAAATTAAAATTTGAGAACTTAAATTAGGTTATTTGTGAACTTAAATTGAATTAAATTTAAATTAAAAAAGAGTGTTAAATTATTTTAATTTAATGTAATTTATAAAATTATTTTATTTAATTTGATAATTACTAAATTATAATTATATTATATTTACGAGAATTATTTTAGAAAAATTAAATTAATTTTTTCTTTTATTCTTAAAGACATAATATTTTTTTAATAAATAATTTAATTTTGAATTATTTTTAATAAAATATTTAGATTTTGAGAGTTATGTTTGAGTAGTTATTTTTGAAACATTTTTCGAAATCCAACATGTTTTTTTAAAGAAAGTAACCAATAAAAAAAAGTATTCTAGAGAATATTTTAGAGTAAAAAATACATTAAAAGAAAAGACAAAATATTTTTTAATTTAGAGATTTTTATGAATTTAGGTAAGTGTTCAAAATCAAATTTTTTTTTTACAATCATAGTTACAAATACTTTTAACAATTGGTATTAAAAGTTAGATCTTGATTAGATTAGATTTTAGTTAGATTCTAAGTGTCTATTATACTCCTCTATTTTAATACCTTTAAAATAATATTGTTAAAAGTCATAAAAATTATTTTAATCATAAAAGTTATTAAATTCTAAAAATTTATAATTTTAAATTATAGAATGAATTAGAAAATTAATAATGTGAAACTGATTAGTTGGGTTGATTAGATTATTAAATTTTAAGGTTTATATGGATTATCAAAGTGATTTATTGCTTACAGGTAATAATATAAAGATTTATTTTCATAATTGTTGGATGTATGTCTATCTAAAGATGTCATGCATGTCAAAAGTGTTATGAGTTATTGTCCATTAAAGTATATTTAATTGACATTATTATGAATATAAAATGTATTTATTTTATGCAAAAGTGATTTTAGATACATGATTAAAGTTAATATTCATTAAATGTTTCAAAATATTAATGATTGAGTATGTTTAAATGTATGCAACTATATCTAATATGATTGCTTTGGAAAACTGTTTGATCAAGTTCATGCTATGAATTATGTTGGTTGACATGAAATAATCCAATTTCAATTGGGTGTGATGGACTTAGATCTTGCATTATTAATGAACGAAAGATCCCAAATCCTTATTGAGACCAATACAAAAGGATCTAACATGATATTGTCTATAACTGAAAATGTTAAGCCACTTATGCCCAAAACTAATGATGCTAAGGAGTTGATGAATTCGGTTAAGAAATTCTCACAATCTGACATTATTGACAAATCGATTATGGAAAACTTGACAAGTTGATTACGAAAAACTTGACAAGTGAACTAATAAATAAAAAGTTTGATGAGTCTCAATCAATTCATGATCATGTGATTGAAATGTATAGTTAAGAAGCTAAATTGAAGTCAATGGGAATGGAAGTGAGTGATTCCTTCTTAGTACAATTTATTTTAAACTCACTTCCTCCTTTGGCCAATTCCAAGTGAATTATAACACCCTTAAGAAAAAAATGAAACTTTCAAGAAGTTAATGCCATGTTGGTTCAAAAGGAAAGAAGATTAAAGAAAATGAATGACAAATTTGTTCATCTCATTACTCATGATATATTTAGTAGGAATAAGAATAAGCCAAATAAAAAAGATAAGAGTAAAGTCCAATTGAAGGTTAATGAAGGTGGACATAAGGATAAGAAGAGCTATTTTCGTAAGAAGGATGATCACTTCAAGAAAGATTGTCCTAAAAGGAAGAAATGTTTTGAAAAGAAAGGTATATATATATATATATATATATATATATATATATATGTAAATGTTTAATCAAATCTTGTTGAAGTACCTAATAATACTTGGTGCTTTGATTCTTGGGCTACTACTCATGTGTCACATATTTTGTAGGGATTCCTTTTAATCCAAATCATAAGAGGAACTGAAATGTTTCTTTACATGAATAACAAAATGAAGGCAATGATAGAGGTCATTGGGACATACATGTTGATCTTAGATACTAGATGTCGTGTAGATTTGGAATGATGTCTTTATGTACCTAGATGTGCCAAAAATTTAGTTTCTATTGCAAAGTTGGATGAATTAGGATTTAATTTTTAGATTGAAAACAATGATTTTTCTTTGTTTAAAAGTATGTATTTATGAATCTGGTACTTTAATATATGGTTTGTATTATATCAATCTGGATGTAAAGTTTATGAAATTCTTATTTAATGTTGAATGTGTTGTTGACAGTAAGGGTAATGTGCATAATGATAATTCTGCTTACTTATGGCACAAAGATTAGGTCACATATAAAGAAAGGATAATAAGGTTAATGAAAAATGAAATTTTACCTAAATTGGATTTTGATGTCTAGATATATGTTTGGATTTCATTAAAGGAAAGTAAACGAAACAAATATCAAAGAATTTTGCTACAAGAATTAATGACTTTTAGAGTTAATACACACTTATATTTGTGGATCATTTGACGTTCCATCTTAGAGTAGTGAAAAGTATTTTATCATTTTTATTGATGATTTTTTACATTATTGTTATTTATATTTTCTACATGAAAATTTTCAATCAATGAATATCTTAAAGGTGTTCATTGATGAGGTAGAAAAATAATTAGATAGAAAAATCAAAGTTTAAGATTTGATAGAGGTTTTATGAAAAATTTAATGGAAAAGGACAATTTCCTAATCCATTTGCAAAGTTTCTTGAAAATAAAGACATATGTGCATAATATACTATATCTAACACACCTCAATAAAATAATGTTGTTGAAAGAGAAATCGTACCTTAGTATATATGGTTAGGTCTATGCTAAATAATAGTATTGCACATTTATCTTTGTAGATGCATGCATTAAAGACTGCTACATATCTTCTTAACAAAGTTTCTAGTAAGGTAGTTCGTAAGAATCCTTATAAATTGTGGATTGGAAAAAAACCCAATTTAAGACATTTCCACATTTGAGGTTGTCTAGCAAAAGTAAGAGTGTACAATCTACATGAAAGGAAACTTGATGCAAGAACCATTAATGGTTTCTTCATTGATTATCCTAAAAAGTATAAAGGTTATAGATTCTATTGTTCGAATTATAATACAATAATAGTTGAGTCTGATAATGTTTGATACATTGAAAATTCCCAATTTAGTGGGAGTGAGAAATCAATAAAGGCGAATATTGAAGAAATTCATGTTGAATCTTCTTCACCTAATGTTCCTTCTCAAGATGTTGTTCTTTTGGTTGTATTATGGTCCAATAGTAACAAAAGACAACAAAATGATATCCAAAACTCACAAGATGAGTATATGACTAATGAACTGAAAAATAATGTGCAAGTCAGTAAATGAACAAATGATAAAAGCTGCGCAAAAAATAGTACCAAGAAGGTTTGAAAGGAAAAGAAGACTTGCTATTTCAAGCGATTATTTTGTATATTAACTTGAAAATGAATGTGAATTAAGCATTGATAAGGATCCATTCTCATTTAGATAGGTCATGGAAAGTAACAGTTCAAAAAAGTGGCTAGAAGCTATGAAAGAAGAGTTGAAATCAATGGATGACAATAAAGTATGAGATATAGTTGAGTTGACGAATGGTTAAAAAAGAATTGGTTGTAAATGGTATAAAGTTAGATTAGTTGTCAAATATTTCACTTAAAAGGATGACAATGACTACATAAAGACCTTTTCTCCCGTTTCTAAGAAGGACTCTTTGAAAATTGTTTTGGCTTTAGTAGCTCATTATTATTTAGATTTTCACGAAATGGACATAAAGACTACCTTTTTAAATGGTGACTTAGAGGAAGAAATTTATATGGATCAAGCTAAAGGTTCTATTTCCATAGAAAAGGAAAACATGGTGCAAATTAAAGAAATCAATATATGGACTAAAACAGGCTTCCAAACAATGGTATCCTAAGTTTAATGATACCATCACGTCATATGGGTTGTAGAGAACATTATTAATAGATGTATCTACATGAAGGTTAGTGAGAGCAAGTTCTTAATTTTAGTCCTATATGTTGATGATATTCTGCTTATTACTAATGATCTTACCATGTTACATGATGTAAAGAAGTTTCTCTATAATAACTTTGAAATAAAAGATATGATTGAGACATCCTATGTGATAGGAATAGAAATATTTCGTGATAGATCACAAAGAATGTTGAGGTTGTCTCATAAATCATATAAATAAGGTATTAGAAAGATTCAGAATGGAAAAATGCTTCATAAAGATTGTTCTAATGCTGAAAGGTGACAAATTTAACCAAATGTAATGTCCTAAAAATGACTTTGAATGAAGTAAAATAGAATTAATTCCTTATGCATTAGTGGTTGAGAGTTTGATGTCTGTCCAAACGTGTACTCAATCAAATATTAGCTTTGTCATAGGTATGTTGAGCTGATATCAAAGCAATTCAAGAATAGAGTACTAGAAAGTTGTAAGGAAACAAGGCACAAGTAAGATTATCTTGAAATGATTAACTATTTAGATTCAAATTATGTCAAGTGTGTGAACTCAAGAAAATCCATATTTGAATATATATTTCTTTTGGCTAGAAGATTTATATCATGGAAAAGTGTAAAACAATATGTGATTGCCACTTCTACCATGGAGGCTAAATTTGTGGTTTGCTTTGAAGGCACAATTCATGCATTATGGTTGCTGAACTATATTTCAAGATTTGACACTATTGATGGTATAACTAGACTATTGAGGATTTATTGTGATAATTTTGTGGTTGTTTTCTTTTCTAAGAATGAAAAATACTCCAATAAGCAAAACACATGGATTTAAAGTATTTATTAGTTAAAGAAGTAAAGAAAAAAAAGTGTCAATTAAGCATATTGGTACTTAATGGTAGTTGATCCGTTAACTAAAGATTTATCATCCAAAGCATTTACTGGCCATGTTGAAATAATGAATATTATGGATAAGTCATTTTTAGTGATATAATTTATTATATATATATATATATATATTATGATTGTATGATACCTGTGAATTTGATTACAGTTATATACATTTATTTTTTTTATTATTCACATTGCATGGTATACATTATTGTTTTTGTGAGATGACATGATGTATCTCTGAAAGGAAATTAAAGATACATATTATAGGATTAATTAAAGTTAAATTGAGTTTGATGGTTTGTAATACATGAAAAAAAAACTTGGTGTTGAGTAATTTACCATCGCCATGATCCAATCATTTAATTTGGAAAAAGTTGGCTTAATGACTTCAATGTATAATGTGCACTTAAAGTCTAGTATTAAATCTTCAAGTTATCACGTGAGACAAGTGAGAAAATATTAAATTATTTTAATTTAATGGTAACTCATGTAATTTATAAAATAATTTTAATATAAAAATATCTAATAGAATGATTATTAGATTATAATTATACTAAAATTATAAAAATTATAAAAATTATTTTAAAAATATTAAAATTAATTTTTCTCTTCTTCTTATTTTTAAAAATATAATAATCTTTTAATAAATAATCAATTTTAAATTATTTTTAATGAAAAGTTTTAATGTTAAATTTTGAGAATTATTTTGAGTAATTAATTTAAAACTCTCTCTCAAAAATCAACATTACATGTTTTTTAGAGACATTATTATATCATCTTAAAAAAAAATTATTTGTTCATAAAAAAATATTTATCAATTTAGGTAAGTAATTTTATGGAATTAGTATATAAATTTGAGTGGAATAAATTTTTAGAGTTACCCTAAATTCGTTTAATTTGATTTAACTCATCTCCTATCCTATCTCCTATCCTACATGTTAACTATGTCATGAAGTAAAAAACATCAATGTTAATTTTAAAAAGAATAGAATTGATATCTTGAATCGTAAATTTTTCTCATTCTTATATTTATAAAATATGTATTTACTTTATTTTTTGGAAATTGAATAACGGATAAAAATAACCCAAAAATAGAAGTTAAAGTTTTCAATTGATAAATGAAAGAAAATGAATTAAAAGTTTTAAGATAAAAATAGAGGATAAATGAGAATTTGAAGATGAGGAGATGAAATTAGATTAAAAAAGTAAATAAAAGATTCACATTTTAAGATAGAGGTGAATATCTTAAGATAAGAAAGCAATACCATCGAAATGACTAGAAAAAAGAAGAAGGAATTAATTATCCCATTATTTAAAGTTAATTTTTCCAAATAAAATTTATAAACCACGAGATACATGATTTTCTTTAATAAAAATAAGAATTTTGCAGAGTAATTAAACTGAGGCAATAAATACACAGTACAACTAACTACCAGTATAGCCGCCAAGAAAAGAACAACAATAAAACCGGTAGAATAGTATCTCTATTGTCTTGTTTTGATTCGATGTCTCATTAAGAAGTCGTCAAAGCCTCAAATGTTAGAGAAAAAAATTAGCAAGAGAACAACGAAAGACCAAAATAAATTACAAATACGGCGCAGGAAAAAGTCCACGCGTGAAAATTAAAACAAACACACATTTTTTTGAAGCGGAGGAGCCTCACCAAAAGAAGACGTGGGGCTGAACGACGTCGCTTCTCCTAATTTTAGGTGCAAATTTGAATCACGTCAACCCCACCCTTGTCATACTCCACATGCTTTTGTGTGTGTTTTATTTATTTATTTTCTAAGAACAATAATAATAATAAAGTCCCACCCTTTTCTTTCTTCCTTTCATCCCAGAAATCACTCATTCATTCATTCATTCTCTTCCTTCTCCCAAGTTTGACTTGAGGCCGAAGAAAACTTAAGCTAAAAAGGGAAAGGAAGGAATAACCATCACCATATCCATAACCATATAATCACGTAAAATCTCTCTTTCTCTCTCTAATTAGCTCTCTTTATTTTAACATTTGGGATCCAATTTCATTTATTATTATCGTTTATATTAATTATTATCATTCATTAATTTAATTTAATTTATGTTTTTACGAAAATCGATGATTCAGTTACATGGGGAAGCCGGCGGGTAAAAAGAAAGATCAAGAGGTTCCCTCTCCCGTTCCGAAGGCGAACGGTCACCACCCGACAAAATCATGGGAAGACAAACGCGGCGCGGCGTCGTCGTCTTCGTCGTCGAAAGCGTTGGACGAGGACACGGCGATATTCATAAACATGTCGCACGAGCTTCGCGAGGAAGGGAACAGGTTGTTTCAAAAGAAGGACCATGAGGGAGCCATGTTGAAATACGAAAAGGCCCTCAAGCTTCTGCCGCGGAACCACATCGACGTGGCGCACCTCCACACGAGCATGGCCGTGTGCTACATGCAGCTGGGGCTAGGGGAGTATCCACGCGCAATCAGCGAGTGCAACATGGCGCTGCAGGTATCGCCGCGCTACACGAAGGCGCTGCTGAAGCGCGCGAAGTGCTACGAGGCGCTGAACCGCTTGGACCTGGCGATGCGCGATGTGCGCGTGGTGCTGAATTTGGAGCCCAATAACTCGACGGCGCTCGAGGTTCTGGATAGCTTGAGGGAAACGATGGAGGAGAAGGGGATTGTAATTGACGAGACGGAGATCGCCCTCGCCGCGCTGCAGCAGCATCCGGAGCCGCCGTCGGCGCGGCTGAGGAAGGTGGTGAGGGAGAAGATCAGGAAGAATAAGAAGGAAACCAAGGGGGAGGATGAGGGAAAAGCGAAAAATGTTATCGTCGAAGAGAAGGTTAAGGTTGAGAATGTAAAAAAAAAGGAGAAAGAGAAATTGGGGAAGGAAGAAAAAGAGAAATTGGGGAAAGAAGAAAAAGAGAAATTGGGGAAGGAAGAAAAAGGGAAATTGGGGAAGGAAGAAAAAGAGAAATTGGGAAAGGAAGGAAAAGAGAAATTGGGTAAGGAAGAAAAAGAGAATTTGGGGAAGGAAGAAAAAGAGAAATTGGGGAAAGATGAAAAAGGGGGTGTTACTAGGACTGTAAAGTTGATATATGGAGAAGATATTAGATGGGCGCAATTGCCTGTGAATTGTGGAATTAGGTTGGTGAGGGATGTAATAAGGGATAAGTTTCCAGGGTTGAAGGGTGTTCTTGTGAAGTATAAGGATAGGGAGGGTGATTTGGTTACTATAACTAATACTGCTGAATTGAGGCTGGCTGAGACTTGTCATGTTCTTGGGTCGATTCGGCTTTATGTGACGCAGGTTGAGCCTGATGAGGAGCCGTTTTATGATGATGGGGTTGTGATGGATGGTGGGAAGGTGAAGGTGGTTGAGAATGGGAATGGGGGTGTGAGGAAAGGGGTGGGTAGTACTGTGGAGGATTGGCTTGTGCAGTTTGCTAGGTTGTTTAAAAATCATGTTGGCTTTGGTTCGGATGCGTATTTGGATATTCATGGGATTGGAATGAAGTTGTATTCGGAGGCCATGGAAGATGCAGTGACAAGTGAGGCTGCTCAGGAGCTGTTTGAGATTGCTGGGGATAGGTTTCAGGAGATGGCGGCTTTGGCTTTGTTCAATTGGGGTAGTGTGCATATGTCAAGGGCTAGGAAGAGGGTGAGTTTTCCGGAGGATGGATCGAAGGATTCTTCGTTTGAGTGTCTTCAGGTATCGTATGAGTGGGCACAGAAGGAGTATATGAATGCAGAGAGGAGATTTGGAGAGGCTGTGAAGATCAAGCCGGATTTTTATGAAGGGTTTCTTGCTCTGGGGCATCAGCAGTTTGAGCAAGCAAGGCTGTGCTGGAGTTATTTGATTGCAAACGAGAAGGATCCCGAAGTTGGCCATGCGGATGAGGTTCTGCAGCTCTATAACAAGGCTGAGGACAGCATGGAGAAAGGCATGTTGATGTGGGAGGAGATTGAGGAGCGGCGATTGAATGGATTGGGCAAATCGGATAAGTACAAAGAGCAGCTAGAGAAAATGGGGTTGCATGGTCTTTTCAGGGATATTTCTACTGATGAAGCTGATGAACAGGCTGCAAGGATGAGGTTGCAAATATATCTTTTATGGGGCACTATGTTGTATGAGCGTTCTGTTGTGGAGTTCAAGCTAGGCCTGCCAACATGGGAGGAATGTGTAGAGGTTGCAGTTGAAAAATTTGAACTGGCTGGAGCTTCTTCAACTGATATTGGGGTCATGATAAAGAACCATTGTTCTAATGAAACGGCAATGGAAGGTATGAAACGGGAAAATGTGATCCATAGTGTGTATTTCTCAAATTTCCTTCAGTTTCAAATATATCAGGGAACTAACAATCCTATTCTCCTAATGGCAGGGTTCAAAATTGATGAGATAGTGCAAGCATGGAATGAGATGTATGATGGGTGGCAGTTTGATGTTCCATCATTTCGACTTGAACCGTTGTTCCGTCGGCGTGTTCCAAAACTTCATTACATCCTGGAGCAATTATGAGTTTTCTTGTGTTTGTTATTCTTTAATAGAGGCAATAATAGTGCTTCTGTTTTCTTTATAAGTTTTTGAGGGCTTCTTCATTCCATTCTAAGACAGGTAGGTAAGACCATGCTTCTACTACAGTTTCGTTTGCATGTTCCTATTGAAGAAGATCTTTTAAACTATCTAGAGAATTAAGAGAGTTGGTTGGATCTGAAAGTTTTACTGCTTATCCCTTTAGCTGAAATTTTGTTTTCATGAACAATGGAATGCTGTGCCTAGTGTTTTCTTTTGTTCAAAATATTAATGGTATCTTTCTGGGCTGGCTCATTGTAGGAATTATCTTTTCTGTTGTTAGGCTCTCGAAAGTTGAGAGCTTAAAATCTTGATTTCTGTATTCCGAACTCTAATAGGGAGATTCAAGGGGCAGCCAAGTGCACAAGGCTCCCACATGGTGTGTCTAGAGAGGGTAGATTTCGGAAAACTTTATGGCTGACCTTAGAGGCTAGAATACTATAATTAATTGACAAATGATAGCTGCATGTTTCATGGAATCACTACTAGATACTTATATCTTTAGTACTGTCTGAGATGGCTCTGTGGCGTGTTAGACGCAATAAATAAGGCTATAGACTAGTGTGGTTGCTAATGCAATCTCAGTTATATTTGGAACATATTACAATGAAAGGCTTTCTGGCTTCTGGGGACAGGTAGCAGTCCTCCCTACTCAAGATATTTTGGGGAATGAATGACCTTTGCTATGCTGTCCCCATATGAGGTAAAAACAGACTATCAATCACATACATAAAGAGTATTCACAAGAGGAAAAGAAGAAAAAAGAGGCTAGTGATTTATGTGATAAGGCTTTTGAATTTTTAATGGGATCGATGAAAGTAGATGATTTGAATTACTATTTTTGGTATGATACATGGTGATGGTAGCCTCTGGCTTTACTGGATGTATGGCTTGTAGACCAGTTTATCCCGTCTTCTGAGTTTCCCTTCCTTGAAGGAACTGTTGCCATTTTGCATTTGTATTGTTGTTGGATTAATAGGATTCGTGGATGGACTAACTAGTAACTTTACAGAATAAATTTCTACTTCATCTTTTCCTTTAGTCTGATCAATATTTTCATCTTCAACTTCTAAATGGTATTTTTTGTTCTACTTTTTAATAAAGTATTAAGGTTTTCTGGATGATGACATCTATATGATTAACCTGATGGATTTATTTACCTTTTGGTTGCAGGTATTCTTTCTCCACACTGTCAACTTGTTGATTGGTGCTACGATTGGATTATTCTTTTGCATTGCAGTTTTGTACGAAGTTGAGATATTTAGCCAGGAAAAGTCCAGTTATATGATTTGTCATCTTTTAGAGAGGATGTGTTGTGAGAGTGTCATTCTTTACGGTTGTGATATATCAATATATGATTCCTTTTGATGGTTTGAGGTAGTGAGTGATTTGATTTGTTGGGCCTGCAAATACAATAAAGAAAAAAAAATCAGCCTGAAGGTTGCTAGGTCTGAGGTTTGATGATTATTTTAATTGTCAAATTGTCATTTTTTAAATTATACAGAGTGTTGTAAAGTACATTATGCATTTTTTAATCACATATTCTCCTGGGTTATACCCACTTCATGTTTGAATCGTCATTCATTCACATCTTGTGTTCTCATGTTTTTTTACATAGTTTTGTTTTCTTGGTTATTTAAGTTAAATCTTGATTTAGTTTGAAATTTGCCAGGATAAATATTTTAAAAAACTCAAATAAGTTGAAATTTATGTAATATATGTTATACTATTTTTTAATAGACATCTACTATTGAATTTGTTTAAAATTAAAATTATTTATCCTTCTTTTATATATAGAAGGAAGATCTATTTATTCTAAAAGTAAAAGTTAGGAATTTAGATTTTTATAATTTGTTTTTTTTTTTAATTTAATTATTAATATTCTAATTCATCTTAATAATTAAAATACAAATAAATGAATTCTCAAATAAAAAATAAATATATTTATATTTATTCTTAATAATCGCACTTTATACATATATATAATTCAATTATTCTTAAGAGTAAAATAAAAAAATAATGAAAATTAAAAATAAATTTTTAAGTCTTATTTTTAGAACAAGTAAATTTTTCTCTCTTTATATAAAAAATAATTATTAAAAATAATATTTTTTAAAATAGATCACATTAAGCTGGTTTATTCAAGATCTTAACTAATTTAGTCCTTCATTGTGTAAATTATACATCAATTTAGGTAAAATCGTTTTGATAAATGAGGTTATCTTTTTTAAGGATGTGGTTGTTCATACATCAAATTGCTCATTCTCTGCTCCCAATTTAGTATTTTAAATTTCTAAATCACCTTACCTAAATTCTTTCTTTTCAATTTAAATTTTGATTTCTCATATTTTATATTTTAGGATGTTAGTATTATTTTATTTAGATTTTAGTCTCTATTAATTAAACAGTGATGCTTATACTTTTCATTTATTTGGATTTTTTTTTCTTTTACACATTATTAATTCTAATTTTCATAACCATTTTATTCTTAAATTTCAAACTTTAAAGATATTAATAGTTGAGGGTCAAAATTCTACAAAGTACAAAATTATAGACTAGCAAACAATTTATAAGGGTCAGATTTGAATAGATGAAGCTATAGGAATTAATTATTGAATGTAACTAAACAATTTTTGATAAAGTACATTTTTTTACACTATCATTTAACTGTATATGGTCATATGTGGTGTTTAATTGTGTAATAATCACTTTAAACTCCTATCTAAAGTATTTCTAACTAGTTAATAGGCATAAAATTCTTCACACTAATAATATATGAAAACTAAGTTTTTAATTATTTATTTTGAAAATATTAATTAATATTACGTGTTTTTCCCAATACTACTTAAGTAAAACAAAATATAGTAAAAACTATACATGTTTTTCTATTACATATTTGCTTGTTGTGTAAAGAAAAAAAATACATATTTACTTTTTTAAATAAAGAAATAACATTTACCTTTTAAGTCTTATCAATATGAATTGAAAATTATCCAATTTATCTTAAATATTCATTACTACCTTCTAATGTTTGAGGTGCTCATATAATTTGAATTGATTCTATTTAGTCAATTTTCTAATAAGACTCCACACTCGTTTTATTTTAAACTATATGTGAAATTTAATCTAAGTCAGTAATTTAAAAAAATGCAAAATTCATCTTAAACATATTTTTTTCCCAAAATATATCTAAATGCAACTAAAAATTGATTAATCGAAATTCATTAAATAAAAAAATCAGTTTCTTTTTCAACAATAATTGTAATATAAGATAATTATAGTAATAGTTAAGGTAACAAACGCAAAAATAACTATTTTATAACTCTAAATTGCATTAATACTCAAATATACTATTTTGTAGAAAGATATCATAAATTTATAAATTCACACAACTATATAGTACACGTTTAGGAGCAAGTAAACCATTATAGGTAATTTCATAATGCCACCTAAGTCATATATTTACAACATGTGTATTATTTAATCAAATCTAATATATGACGTATTTACAACATGTGCATCATTTAATCAAATCCAATATATAATTCATAAATTCTATTCATCAAAATCACAGTCTTCTAGGAGATTCACCTGTAATAGTATCTGCTCTCTTATCAAAACACGATCACAATAATATAATAAAATTCATAACACAAACATAGCAAGACAAACTAATCTAAACAAGATTAATCTCAAATATAAACTAGTGCAAGATATCTCAAACATAATTAATAATTTAATTTATCACAAATTCATGGAGTTCACATAATCATATTCTCAGTATAAATATTTCTCACATTCAGATATTTGCAAACACCTACTATATTAGAAAAACTCATCCAGATGAACGTATAAAATCCTTGACCTTAGATGCTAACACTTGTCATACTATTGGTTACCAGGCCATAGACCTTGTCCATTTTGAATCTTTTTCACCTTGAACCTCTGCCTATCCCACACTAGTGCCACATGATAGGGTAATTCCGAAACACCTAACAGATGGTAACAACCACTTCTGCATAGTGCAAGTGAAACCTCCATCGACTTCACACCGTCCTCTTGACTAGGGTACCATTTGAAGTCTAGATACCCCTCCTTTATCGTAAGTCTCAATAATTTCATATGCACTAAACCATGTCAAATAACATCTCACTAATAGTTATTTGACTCCAACACAACCATCATAATTAATTTATAGTATGTAAAATAATAACAGATTCTCACTTTACTTTTTATCTCAACCATTGTGCATCAATTCACTCAAACATTTCATTCTCAACAAGTATTCACATGTACCACATTCATTCACAAAGATACCTAACCACATTTCCTCATTTTCAACAATCTCAATCAAATATATACATTTTACATTCAATTCTCATTTACACATAATTCAAAGTATCCACTATTTTCAACAGACTTCACAACTTTATTTAGAAACAACATCACCATTATTTATACAATACAATCTTACATTAGTAACAATCCAAATCCCAAGTATACCTTATGAATCTTGTTCTTCATAATTCCACAATATCATATATGAACTTATGATAAGCATACAAAACCTAATTTATTTTAATATGCAATAAATTGATAGGTTTCTGATGTAATTGAAATTTTGCTTATAAATAAATACTAAAATAGGTTCTAACATGTTTATAATGTCCTAAATTAACTTAATTAATCTTGAATTGGATTTTTGGAAATTTAGAAGACAAGATTTAAAATCGTATAAAAATACAGTAAAAATATAGTATTTTATGCTTCTATTGTACAGCTTGAGGATGGTCCACTGTTTTATTTATATCTTTGTCTACATGCACTCAAAAAATCGTGATTCCGGTTGCATTAGAAACTAGACTCAATAAGATTTCATCTAGAGGTTGAACCATGCAATTTGGAGCTAAATTGGATTTTTCACACGTGTTCAAAGTTGAGCTAACAGCAGCTGCAGTTTGGGTGAAGTGTCTCTCAAGTTATGGGCTCCCTCAAGTTATTCAAGGCTCGTACACTAATTGTATCACTTCTGTAGTATAAATAGGTGATTAAGCCTTGTAATTAAGTAGATTTGGCATAAGGAACAATTTAGTTTGACGTTTAGAATTCATAGCACATGGCTTCAACAATTTTGGTTATTTCAGTTAGAAACTTCCTTTGTACTTTCTTGTTTTCTCTTCAAGAAATGTTTCTAGCTCTTCGTTCTCTTTTGTTCTTGTGCCTCTTCTCATTCTTCTTTTGTTCTTCTTGAGTTTAATTCATGTTTTGAGATTTTACAGTTCGAAATTGAAGTAGTGGAAAGAATTTTACTTACACAATGCTTGGAGTTAATTTCTCTTCTTGACTTACTTTGTAATCACTTCTTGGTTAAGAGTGAAAGCAAAGCTATGATTCTTCACACCTTTTGAACATATATTCAGTTGGTTAATTGGATAAATGAATGAAGAGAAGATTAATCTCTAAGATTGGCTAGAACTTAGAATTTTTCCACTATTTCACTTTCTGTTCTTTAAATTCCTTGCACTTTTATTTTCAGCAGCTTTAAAATTTGTGTGAGTTGTTTTTAATTCTTTAGCAAGTAGTTCCTTGGATGTTTTGTGGTTTATAATCAGTGAGGGAGGGTTTCTTAGTATTTTCCCGAGAATATGGAGCAGTTGGATGTCTTCCAAGAGAGCTTTGTGTGAGTAGACTTGCATGAGAAGTTCTTGCTTTGTGTTCTTGAGTTAATTTAGCACCTCTAAGTTGGTTGTAATCTGTAAAACTCCAATAGCTCATTTTAATGTTTTTTATTTACTGTTTTCTAGTTTAAAGCTTTGAGTCATTTTAATTCTTCATCATTTCAATTTTGAATTTGTATAGTTGCATTAAAGTTCAATAAAATGGCATTTTCGAGATTAGCATAGGAGTGTTCTTCTTTTGATTTGTTCTTGTTTTGGTAATATTTTCCAGTTTTGCATTTGTAGTCTAGATTGGTTTTGATTTCTGGTTTAATAACTCATAGTAGTCTATTTCTGTTTTGTCTAGATTGAATTCAACATTTACTTTGCTACATAATCTTCACACTTAGCATCTTATATTGATCTAGATTAGGGAGTTTTATTTTGAATCATATTTGTAATTCCAGAATTCATATTAACATCCAATTCACATTCTGCATTTACATTTTGCGTTTACATTCTTCATTTCAGTCCTTTAAACCCCTTTTTATATCATACATACCATATCTTCATCAACAACAACTGTACATTCAAATATCACATGAAATATCAACTCATTCAGTGCATGCATTCATTGATTCATTCATCAAATTAGAAAACAACAAAATAAACTACATTTAGTGACATAAATCACATTGCATCAACCATTCATTAGTTTCATACACGCATTCATGACTGTAATCTCATTCCAACTCTGATTCAATACAAAGCTATCCAAAAATAGTTTCATTCATTTGCTCATATCCATTCATTCATTTTACATTGTATTTTTGATTCAAATTCATCTAGAGTCAACCTCTGATTGTTTCATATTTCATTGAACACAACCACTACACCACCAGTCATTGCATCACCATTACTGTTCACCACAGTCAGATTATCACTCATTAGCAAACATCATCCATTTATTCTATAAAATCTAGAAAAGAAGAAATTCCACATCTACAATCATCTCAACATTCAATCATCCATTTACATTCATTTATGCATAACATTTACATCACATTTTCCCCAATCATTCATTACATTATTGGATTAAGATCCCACTATTTCATTGCTTCTAGGATTTGACACTTTGGTTATCCCTATACTACATTAAAGGGAAATAAATTATTTGAAGGCAAGAAACACGAATGTAAAAAACTTGTTCATTAAATTGGCGCCGTTGCCGGGGGGCACAAGATCTTAATCTAGTTCATTCATTCATCTTGCATTTACAGATCCATCTAAAACAACTCAAAGCATTAACACATTCATATGCATTTAGAAATCCTGTGTTTCACAAACTTTTGTTGCAGCTAAATCATCAAAATTCCTAGAGATCCAAACAGTATATGATCAGGTCATCCAAGGAAGATCTACTCCCTTTTGACCCTGAAATATCCAAGGCTCCAAGGAAAGGCATTGGATAGAAGTTGCCTAAGGGTGTGGAGTCATATCAAAACATAAACCAGACTAGTAGTGATAGTTTGAGCTTGAAGTAGTACAGAAATCAAACCATGGACTCTCCTCATGCAGAAAAGACTTTGAAAGAGTTGGTTGCTCCTGTTGAACATTATCAACCTTTGTGCATTCAAGTGCCTCCACCTCAAGATGGCATGGCTGGGTATGAATTAAAGTCAGGACTTATTCATTTGCTGCCCAAGTTTCATGGCCTGGGTGGAGAAGATCCACACAAGCGCTTGATGGAGTTGCATATTATATGCTCGACCATGAGGCCTGCTGATGTGCTTGAAGATCATGTCAAGATGAAGGCCTTTCCATTTTCACTATGTGATGCAGCAAAGGACTGGCTGTACTTTCAACCTTCACCTATCAATACATGGCCTAAAATGAAAAGAAAAATTCTTGGAGAAATTCTTCCCTACCTCTAGAACAATTGCAATCTGAAAAGAAATAAGTGGCATAAGACAACTGTAGGGAGAATCCTTGTTTGAATACTGGGAAATGTTCAATAAATTGTGTGCCACTTGTCCTAATCACCAGATCAATGAGGGATTAATGGCCATGAATCGAAACATGATTGATGCAGCCAGTGGAGGAGCTTTGATGGATAAAACACCTGCAACAGCCAGGTATCTCATCTCTAATATGGCTGAGAATTCCCAATAGTTCAATTCAAGGCAAAGTACAAGAGTTGTCCATGAAGTTAGCCAAAGTTATGTAGCATCTCGAGCCACTTCAAGGTTGGAGAATAAACTCACTGAACTAACATCGTTGGTAAGGAAATTGGCTCTAGCAGATTTGTGTCCTCAACAAAAAGAATCCAGTCCATATGAGAATGCAACAACTATGTATCTTGGGCAAACATTATTTCTGAAACAAGTGCAGCCTCCAATGAATTCTAATCAGCAAAGGTATGATCCTTATTCATCTACCTATAATCCTGGTTGGAGGAATCATCCCAATCTTAGGTATGGAACAGTTGGAGGCCAATTCAATTCAAATCCTCATCACCAACAATCAAGGCAATATTAGCAACCATTTCAGCAGCACCAACCGAATCAATTTCTTCAATAGCAGCATAATTATCAAACATATCAACAACCTAGATATAATTCTTTCAAGAACCAGCCAAATCAAAATGAGTAGCCATTGTAGCAGCTAGTGGTGCATGAAAATTCAAACATTGACATGAGTAAATTGTTGGAGAACATAGTAACTGGTATGAATGATATGAAAACACAGATTGGACAACTATCAACAGTAAGGATCTAGTGCACTCCCATCACAGTCTATAATTAATCCAAGGGGCTATAAATTTGAGAAGTGGGAAAAAAATTAAATCCAGAGCTGAACTAGAAAACTCTTCTCCCATAATCAATGAAAGAACACTAGAACAAGACAAGGAAAAATGGCAAAGAGTCCAGCCGATTATTCCAACTCCTTTTCCTTCAAGAAAATGATCTATCAAAAAGAAGGAGGTGGATCCTGAATTGCTAGAGATGTTTAAGAAAGTAGAGATCAATGTTCCCTTACTGGAAGCAGTCAAATAAGCCAAAATATGCCAAATTCCTTAAAGAACTATGCACTTATAAAAGGAAACTGAGAGGAGCTAACATTGAAGTTGTTTATACCCTTTCAAAGCTACCACTGCCACAGAAATGAAATGACCTTGGTTCCTTCTCAATACCATGCACCATAGGAGATCTGACGTTTGGAAATGCATTAATTGACCTTGGTGCCTCCATCAATGTGATGCCTACTACATTATATAAGATGTTACGGCTGAAAAATCTCAAACAAACCAATGTGGTAATTCAATTAGCTAATAAAACAATTGTGTAACCACTTGGTATTCTCGAAGATGTACTTGTGAAGGTTAATCAATTGATTTTTCCTACTGACTTCTACATTATTGATATGGAGAATGAGAAGAAGACCAACCAAGCCACACTGATTTTAGGCAGACCATTCCTCATGACAGCAAAGACTAAGATAGACGTGCACGCAGGAGTTCTTACCATGGAGTTTGGAGAAGAGAAAATCACTTTTAACATTTTTGTAGCCATGAAACATCCAACGGAGAGTCACTCTGTACTCTATGATCATTCATTATTCTCCAGGGATTGTATAAATGTATATGACCGTACAAACATAGAACTATCATTGAAGTTTGAGGACCTTTACTCACACATTGTTTTCGGCCAGCAAGGCCAGTTTGCCAATTTAATCCCTGACCACACATCACACACATCATTAGCTTTGAATTTTGCAGGAAGAAATGAAAATTACAAAAAGAAGGAAGAAGTTGAAGACAGAAAATTGCAAAACGAAGGAGAAAGTTAAATACAACAATAGGGAATTGATTCTAATCTAAAATCACTGCCTGCCCATTTAAAATATTCATTCCTAGGTAAGGGATATTCAAAACCAGTAATTATTTCAAGAAATTTAACATCTGTGCAGGAAGAAGAACTACTTAAAGTATTGAAGGATAATGAGAAAGCTATTAGTTGGAGCTTAGAAGATATTCCAGGGATTAGCCCCACTATTTGCATGCATAGAATTCTTTTGGAAGCTGATGTTAATGCAATAAGACAACCTCAAAGGCATGTCAATCCAACTATAGTCGATGAAGGAAAAATGGAAGTGACTAAGTTATTGAAGGCTGGTATAATTTATCTAATATCAGATAGTGAATGGGTGTCTCCAGTCCATGTGGTGCCCAAGAAATCTGGAACCACCATCATAGAGACCAAAAACAAAGAAATTTTGCAAGCACGGGTAACTAATAAGTGGAGAGTATGCATTGATTACAGGAAGCTCAACCAAGCAACCCGAAAAGATCACTTTCCACTTCTATTCATTGATCAAATGTTGGAGAGGCTTGCAAGTAAGTCACATTATTATTTTCTGGATGATTTTTCTGGTTATATGCAGATTCACATAGCACCTGAAGATCAACATAAGACCACATTCACTTGTCCATTTGACACTTTTTCCTATTCCAGAATGCCATTTGGATTATGTAATGCACCAGCCACATTTCAAAGGTGTATGATGAGTATATTTAGTGATTTAATTGAAGAATATATGGAAGTATATATGGACGATTTTACTATGTTTAGTTCTACTTATGAATCGTGTTTGAATAATTTATCTAAAGTATTGTAGAGGTGTGTCTAGTCCAACTTAGTTCTTAATTTTGGAAAATGTCACTTCATGGTGAAAGAAGGAATAGTACTTGGTGAAGAGACGCTTTTGTCACAGTGCGCTCTTACAAAAGAATGATTCCCCTAAAATAAAGTAATGTAGTACAGTGGGAACCAAGATATCAATCCAGGGAAGTAGTGAGTATAGATGAATGGGAAATGAGTGATTCAATGGGGAATGAATGTATGTAATGCAACCTAAAAACAAAATAAAACTACAAATGATCCTAAATGGGGTTAAAGTACTAAATGCAATGCAAATGAATGGAAAACAGAATGCAGAACAGAATCAAATATGCAAAACAGTACAGATTTCACAAGAATGACCAAAACCAAAATTAACACAAGGCTAAATCAAGGTGCTCTTGGTCAAGTGCAATGAAATGGATGAATGTATGCACCAACAATGATCGAATATGGTTTAAATGGTATATGAATGCAGTGGTAAAAATATTAGTGCAGAAAATATGAGCAGAACTATGAGATGACTGAGAATCACACTAAAATGGCTAAATTTGGTGCACTTACCTTGGTCAAAAATTGAAAGTGGTCAAAACTGTGAAACAGCTGCACAGAATGTTAGTAAACACAAAAACAAACAACTTTAACAAAGACAAGACCGAGAAAATATGTACAGAAAATGAAGTTGATCGAGTGTCAAAAATCTGGCTAAGTTTTGGTGCACCAAGTGGCACACCTCTCGGTCAAAACGAAACTGTTTTTGATTTTTAAAAATCTGGCTGGACAGAATGGTACAAATGGATGAAAGACAGATGCTGTAAAATTCTTGGTCGAGCAAAAGTGACAATGGCTAAGTCAAAATTCAAAATCTTTTCCTGACCGAACCAAAAACTAGCCAAAACTAGCCAGAAATTGGGGTTCTTGGTCAAGTTATAGATCCAGTGACTTTTGCTCGGTCAAGAATGAAATGACATGCATAAAATGGGTGGTTGGCCGAGGGAAATTCAATTATTTTTGGGTTTTGAGTTTTCTAAATGGGAGATGACCGAATGGCTATGGTTTTGGTGCGTTTTGGCTAAAAACTGGCTAAGTTTTTGGCTAACTCCAGACCAGCTTCTTTCCAATGGCAAATGAAAGATATGGATAAATGATTGAATGCACCAATGAATGTTTTTGGTTTTTCTGATTTTTCAGGGGGGTTTATGGCAATTAAAGTGCTTGTAAATGGATGAAAATCACCTAAAACTACACTACACTAATGCATGAAATCATAAAAGTGGCAAGGCATTTAAATCCTAATCTAACAAAGCAATACAGATCTATATCTAAGGAAAACAGTAAACTATTCTAACATTTAAAGCATGTAAATCAAAACATTTAAAGGAAAGCATGTAAAGAAAGCAAGAAATCAACTCTTGGAACGTGCACACATAACTCAAGCCAATCTTAGCTTTTGGATTATCTCAACATTGTGAAACCCTAATCTCTTTCATTTAGAATTTCACCAAACAGATTTGTAAGCTTCCACAATTTCTTAGAAGGTTTCCACAAGCTATGGCAAGTCAAGGTCCAAATCTAAGCATTGTGAGTCATTGGTGGTAATTTCCATGAATATCATTCGGTAAAACTACTCTAATTCATCTAAGATCTAAAGAAAAATATTAAAGGAGGTGAGAAAGAATTCAGAACAGATCCAACACAGTAGAATTCATGGAAAGAAAGAAGCGGAAACATACACACATGAAGAACACAAGGTGCGCGCAAGCAAAGAAAATGGAAGATCCATGGCCGCGTGAAGAAGAAGAGAGAAAACGAAAGCTCTACGCATTAGATCTGAATCATCACTTCACAACTCACAAACTCACGTTTTAGATCTGAGTTTTAACTATATATACTCCTACACAACTTATTACAATACACACAGATGTAGCTAATCAAATTACAATGAAATAGAATTACAAGAAACGCGCTAGCTCACGCGTTTGGCACTTCAGTCAAATTAAAACGCGCGCAGTTTCTTCGTTTGAACTCCAAATTCGACGATTCAAAATCCTCTTGAAAGATATACATCTTAGCTTTGAAAAGCCACAGTTCTTGCTTGATTTGACGTTGTGGCGCGTTTTCTATAATTCAAACACTCGCACATGTTCACTAGGTCAATCCGACGTGGTGAACCCCACTTCATAAATTTATGTAAAATTCAAATCAGGTCCAAATTAAGTGATTTTGGTGCCCAATTGAAGCCCATTAAGTTATCTAATCAGCAAATCAAGTTTCATTCAAATCAGAGATTAATTGAATTCTGGAGCCCAATTTAATCACAAGAGACTCATGAGACGCGTGAGCTGAACTTGAGCTGCACTCGTGCCAACTTCAAACACACGTGGAAGCTTCAATTCTTGTCCAAATCACACGCTTCAAATTTTGGCTTAAAGCTGCACGTGTCTATTTTAATCTACAACCAGAATCAATAATTTTGGATCTCTGTAGAAATTACAATAAATAAAACAATGAACTATGTCAGTTTCGGGTTAGAATAAAACAATGCTTAATTTACTGTTTTTATGCACTTTTTTGTGTTAAGGTCTCAAAAGGTTCAATAACTCAAATATAGCTTAATTTATCTTTGTTAACAACTTATAAACATTAAGATAACATAATTAGATAAAAAAAATAGGATAAAAATGAGTCTCATCACTTGGCCATCTAATTTCAGAAAAAGGTATTGAGGTGGGCAGAACCAAGGTTGAAGTCATCTCTGCACTAAATTATCCTGAAACAATAAGAGAGGTGAGATCTTTTCTTGGTCATGTTGGTTTCTATAGGAGGTTCATCAAAGACTTTAGTAAGATAGCCTCTCCTTTATCTAAATTATTGCAAAAAGATGAGAAATTCATATTTAATGATGATTGTAAATTTGCATTTGATAAATTAAAAGCTGAATTAACTTCTATTCCAATTATGCAGCCTCCAAATTGGGTTGTACCTTTTGAATTAATGTGTGATGCCTCGGATTTTGCCTTAGGTTTAGTACTTTCCCAAAGAATTGATAAGTTATCCCATGTTATAGCTTATTCTTCTAAGACACTTGATTTTGCATAAGTAAATTATACTACCACTGAAAAAGAATTGTTGGCTATTGTCTTCGCTTTAGATAAATTTAGAGCTTATTTATTAGGCACTAAGATAATTATATTCACAAATCATGCTGCGATTAAATACTTGTTGAAGAAACATGATGCTAAACCAAGGCTGATTAGGTGGATTTTATTATTGCAAGAGTTTGATATTGAAATTAAGAATAAAGCAAGATTATGTAACCAAGTAGCAGACCACTTAAGTAGGATGAAATATGAAGATCAAGCAGTTTCAATTAATGAAAATTTCCTTGATGAATATTTATATGAATTGACTAATGTTCCTTGGTTTGCTGACATTGCTAATTATCTAGCCACTTCAGTTTTGCCTTGTGATGCAAATAAGAATTATATAAATAAGCTTAAGTCAGATGCCAAGCACTATGTATGGGAGGATCCCTATTTATGGAAATTTTGCAGTGATCAAGTTATAAGAAGGTGTGTAACTTATGAAGATAGTAGGCACATTTTGGAGTTGTGTTATAGCTCCCTTGCTGGAGGGCATTTAGGTTCGAAAAGGACTGCTATGAGGGTCCTAGAGTGTGGATTTTACTGGCCTACAATATTTAAAGATGCACACCAGTATGTAATTAATTGTGAACCATGTCAAAGGGCTGGCAATGCTATAACAAGGAGAAATGAAATGCGACAACAGCCCTTAGTTTTCTGTGAAGTGTTTGATGTATGGGGATTGATTTTATGGGCCCCTTTCCAGTTTCTGATGGATTCTCTTACATTATTTTAGCCGTAGATTATGTATCTAGGTGGGTAGAGGCTAAGGCAAAAGGACTAATGACTCTACAGTTGTTTCTAATTTTATTAAGACTACCATAGTTTGCAGATTTGGAGTTCCTAAAGCCATTATGAGTGATCAAGGTAGTCACTTTTGCAACAAAACCATGGCTGCCTTATTTCTAAAATATGGAGTGACTCATAAGGTATCTACAACCTACCATCCACAAACAAATGGACAAGCTGAGGTATTTAATAGAGAGGTAAAACATCTACTGCAAAAGCTGGTACAGCCTAATCGTAAGGATTGGAGTTATCAACTAGAGGATGCCTTGTGGGCTCAAAGAACAGCATACAGAACACCTCTAGGCATGTCTCCATTCAGAGTTATTTATGGCAAATCATGTCACGTCCCTGTAGAAATTCAACATAAGGCTTATTGGGTTGTAAAGTCTTGTAACTTATCCATGGAAGAAGCTGGACAACAGAGAAAATTAGAACTGCAAGAATTGGAAGAAATTAGAAAACAAGCTTATGAGAATTCTAAGATTTATAAAGAGAATGTCAGAAAGTTTCATGATGATAGTTGATGAGACTTTAATTTAACACATTTTATTTAATTAATAATTATATTTAAGTATTTTTAAGTAAGTAGAATAAGCTAAATTAAATGAAAATTCTATTCTGTAAAGACTTACAAAGCCCAGGAAAAATTCGTTTTAAGATAGCATAAAATCACAACCTAACGTTCACTTATTGTTTCGCCCATATCTTTTTCCACAATGCTTTTAAAATCGTGATTTTTGATGCAGATTAAAATAAACACATGGAGATTTTCATAGAAACTAGAATCACACAATTCGGTGCAGAAATGGACTTTTCACAATCAACACAAGTCGAGTCAACTACAGTTCACGAATCCAGAAAAGTCAACTTCAAAGAATTGGGTCTCCAGAACGCTACAAAGCTCCTAAAATCACAAAATCTGTCTCAGAAGAAAGTAGACTCGCTGGGCTTTAATTTAGATTTTGAATGACACAATTTGGACCAGAAATGGATTTTTGGTAAGCCAAACAAGCAGATGCAACAGTAGCTGCAGTTAGCTAGAACGCGCGAAAAACATCTCTCAGTAATCGAGGCCCACTGGACTCGTCCAAGCCCCTAAAATCACGAAACACATGTCTCGTTTGAAAATAGACTCGCATATCTTCATTTGGAAACTCGAATCGATCAATTTGATGGAAAAACGAGTAAGATATACACGCTCTAAGTTAACCCGTGTGCAACTGAAGCATGAGAAACGTGATCTGAAGAAATATGGGCCAGTTTATACGAAGGCCCACCCACTAAGCAGAGATCATGTAAATTATAAATAGCTATAGCTCCTGCGTAATTAGTAGAAAGGTTTAGCAAAAGAGATTAATCACAGTTTGCACAGTTTTCCAGTTATAGTTTTCAGTTTTCGGTTAGAAATGAAATCAGAGTTCTTAGCTTCGTTCATGTTCGAATAACTTTTAGCTTATGCGTTTTTCAACATAGTTCAAGTAAGTTCTTTGTAGTTTCATTGCTTCATCTCTCTCACTTGGCACTCATTGTTTCATCCATCACATTCAACTCTTGTTCTTTCGCTTTTTTTGGTTCATCTTGCATCTCCGCATGACGATTTAATTTTCTTAGCACAGGTTCGTTTGGTTTCTTTCCCTGCAGTAATGAGTTCTTTAATCTCTTAGTTTCTCAATTCTGTTAATCTTGAATCTTTGAAAGTTTCTGAAGAGTTGATCTGCAAGAGAACAGTTCCTTGGTATCTTGCAAGATTGAAGAGCAATTGAATGTCTTTCAATGGTGTAAAAGCCAGCTCTGAGATTTAGCAAGGTCCAGCACTGTTCCACGTGACTCTCCTACTTGAGAAACCTTCACTGAGATGTTATTTCATATGTTCATTTAGTTTTGTAATTCCAGTTCTTTTAATTGGTAGATGATCGTTTCGGTTCTGTGAACATTTTCATTCAATAGTTTAGGTACACATATTTGCTTTATGATTGATTGATTACACGTATCTTTGCTCCAGTTCCTATGCAGTTCAATTTTCGTTTTCATATAGTTTAGTTGTAGATCCATATTCATTGCATCATTTGAATTTCCATTCTGCAGTAGTTAATATTAGGTTCTATATTCATTTTAATTCCCTTCAGAATTCAATAAATCATTTGATCATTAATCTAGGCTTTGCATTGCATTGAATTACAGTATTGATTTAGCTCTTAAACATTTTCACTATTCATCTATTCTGCATTTGCATTTTGCATTCACTGTTCATAACACAGATTTTGCATTAGATCTGCAATTGTTCAATTCTTTAGCTTAATTCTACTCTTCTGTTCTGTAATTAGTAGATTAGTTACTTTACATGCATCTTAATGTCAGTTCCCATTCAGCTACAGTTCAGTTCAATTTTGATTCTGCATATTCCCTTTTGCATTCATAATTGCATCTGTTTTCTAGCTTATCACATTGCATAATCGAAAATCATAGGAATTCAGTTTAAGATTCTGCATTACTTCAAGATTTCTGCATTTTTGTACTGTTCATTTCGTCTTGTTAATTCAGTTTACTCAAATCCATCTTCATTAGCATCACATTAGAATTAGCATTAGCATTCCAGTCTGCATAGGCATTGAAAAATTCAGAATAGCTCTATTAAATCATCACATCAGCATAATTGCATATCCCAGTTTTAATTCATTGAATTCAACATCTTGCTTCGCATCACAGTAGCATAGTTCAATCCTCTTCACATTGCCATTTAATTCCAGTTTTAGCTTCTTGCATCTAGAGTCATTGTATTAAATCAGTGATAGTTTAATAAGTCTGTTCAGCATCATACATTAGTTAGCCTTGCATTTTTACATCTCAGATTTGCATTTATATTCCAGGTCAAAACCCCCCCTAAAAGATCATATCATTTCCAGCCTCCATCCATTCATAAACCACTAAATCTTCTGCTGCTTTCGCATCATAAAACCTCCATTACATCTGCATTACTCATAGCATACAGTTGCATAAAATCATAACAAAAACAGTAGCATAAAATCATACTATTTCCATCCCCTATAGCTGCATTTTCATTCATAAAAAAAAAGAATCAACTACACCATCCTAACTTGCTCCATGGATTGACACTCAAGGTCCCCCCACTACTACATTAAGAAGGGGATTTGAAATTGTTTGAGAAAACCAAACGCGGTAAAAAGGTTTAATCAATAGTATTTGCAGAAAACAATTTGAGAAAGGCCAGAAGGTACTTTTATTCAACTCCAAATTTAAACTCATCTATGGTAAGTTAAAAACAAAGTGGACAAGTTCTTATTTAGTTGTTAATGTATTTCCACATGGAGCCATAGAAATTAGTGATTTAAAGATTGGAAAAGCTTTTAAAGTTAATGATCATTGATGTGAATGATTTTTATCATAATTTAAGTGTTTAATAATATTATCTTAATGTTTATAAGGTGTTAACAAAGATAAATTAAGCATTATTTGAGTTATAGGACCATTTGAGGCCTTAACGCAGAAAAGTGCATAAAAACAGAAATTAAGCATTGTTTTACTGTATTCGAAAACTGACATCGTCCACTATTTTATTTATTGTAATTTCTACAGTGATCCAAAATTGTTGCAAATGAAAATAGACACGTGCAGCTTTCGGCCAAAATTTGAAGCGCATGATTTGGACAACAATTGAAGTCTCCACACACGTTCGAAGTTGGCACTAGTGCAGCTCACGCGTCCCACGAGTCACCAGCGCTTAAATTGAGCTCCAGAACTCAATTAGACTCTGATTTGGATGAAATCTGATTTTCTGATTAGCTAACTTATTGGGCTTCAATTGATCCCTGGAATCACTTAATTTGGACTTGAATTGAATTTTCCATAAATTAATTAAGTGGGGTTCACCAGGCCGGATCAGCCCAGTGAACATGTTCGAGTGATCTAATTATAGAAAGCGCGCCAGAACTCCAATTTGAGCAAGAGCGGTGGCGTTTCAAAGCTAAGACGTAGAGCTTTCAAAGAAATTTTGAATCGTCGAATATGGAGCAGAAACGACAGAGTTGCGTGCATTGCAAGTTGACTGAAGTACCAAACTCGTGAGCTGGCTCGTCCATTGTGATTCCACTTCATTGTAATTTGATTACCTACATCCGTTTGTATTGTATTAACTTATGTAGAAGTATAAATTGTAAAAACACAGTGTAATAAAGTGTTGTTGAAGTTTATAACTCAGATCTTAATGCAAAGAGCTATTTGAATTCTCTCTTCCTCTCTAGCATCCATGGCTTCCATCTTCTTCCTTGCGCGCCACTTGTGCTTCATTGTGTGTATGTTTTCCATTGCTTTTCTTCCATAGTTTCTTCTGTATTGGATCTATTTTGTGTTCTTCTGCCACCACTTTATTGCTTTCTTTAATGCTTTGATGATTTAGAATAGCTTTTCCGAACAAGAATCATGGAAATTGATGACGCATGTTTCACAATGCCTTGTTTTGTGTTCTTGACTTGGTTTAGCTTGTGGAAACCTACCGGTTGGAGGTTGACGCTTGCAAGCATTTCTGCGCAATTTATGGTGAAGGTTTAATCGATTGATAAGCCTTTACAATGTCAAGATTCACAAACCTTAGGATTGGCTAGGGCACTGAAGTCACTTTCCATGGTTTAAGTTCATGCTTTTCTTTAAATTCTTGCAAATTGTAGAATTGTAGTGATGTTAGAATTAGGTTTACAGTGCTTCTGTGATTGCTTTCTTAGAATAGAATTTAATTGCCTTGCCACTTTTATGATTTCATGCATTAGTTTAGGGTAGTGTTAGAACCATTTTCATTCATTACATCTCACTTTCTAAGCCATAAAACCCCCCAAAAAAATAGAAAAACCAAAAACATTCATTGGTGCATTCATTCATTAATCCATATCTGCCATTTGCCACTGTTTTGAATTTGGACCAAAGTTAGCCATTTTACTAGGTCAGATTTGAGCCAAAACGCACCAAAACCTCACCCATTCAGTCAACTACCATTTCTGAAACTCAAAATTGAAAAATAACTTGATTTCCCTCGACCAACCATACATTTTATGCATGCCATTTCATTCTTGACCGAGCAAAACTCAACCATTTGACCTCTGACCGAGAGCACCCCATTTTGGCTCATTTTTGGCTTGGTCAGACCAAAATCTTGCATTTTCACTTAGCCATCTTCATTTTGTCTCGGTCAATAACTTGCATACCCCTATTTTTCATCCATTTGAACCATTCTGTCCATCTAAAATTTCAAAATTGTAAACAGTTTCATCTCTGACCGAGAGAGGCCACACTTTGAAGAATTCCATGCCTAATTATTTGATCAAAGTTCCATGATTTATAGCCTTGTTTCACCTTTGTTTATCCATGCCCAAAAGTTACAAGCCATTGGCCCCATTACAAGCCTAATTAAAGCCCTTGTGATTCTTTGGATGCATGTTAATTATGATGATTGAACTTAGAATTTATTCAAGCCTATGTAAATGGTTTTGCATTGATTATGTTTGAGTGAAACAACACCCTATTTAAACACATGAGTGATGAGTGAAACACTTGACCCATGTGAGGAAAACTCTAAGTTAAGTTGGATGATTCTTGTTGATTTATTCACAAGTGCTTCTAAATTAAAGAGTCAAGTGTTAACTGCTGTTACTTGAACACATGAGGCTTGGATAATGATTTTTATGAGCTCACCATTGATTTATTGATTTATAAAGCTTGGAACTACACAACTTTAGCTTTGCCCAGGAGTGAAAAATAACTTGATTTCCCTCGACCAACCATACATTTTATGCATGCCATTTCATTCTTGACCGAGCAAAACTCAACCATTTGACCTCTGACCGAGAGCGCCCTATTTTGGTTCATTTTTGGCTCGATCAGACCAAAATCTTGCATTTTCACTTAGCCATCTTCATTTTGTCTCAGTCAATAACTTGCATACCTCTATTTTTCATCCATTTGAACCATTTTGTCCAGCTAAAATTTCAAAATTGTAAACAGTTTCGTCTCTGACCGAGAGAGGTGCCTTTTATGCACCAAAACTAGACCAGATTTATTGACTCTCGGTCAAGACCCTTTTCTGTACATTTTCTCTCGATCATGCCTTTGTAAAATATCCATATTTTTGTGTTTATTAACATTTTGTGTAGCTACTTCACTGTTTTGACCACTTTTAATTTTTGACCAAGGTTAGTGTGCTTAACTTAGCCATTTTTGCATGTTTCTCGGCCAACTTGCATTTCTGCTCATATTTTCTGCACCCATCTTTTTACCACATCATTCATATACCATATAAAGCATATTGGACCATCATTGACCGAAGCATTCATCCATTTCATCATAGTTGACCGAGAGCTCATTTGTTGACCTTGTGTTACTAGTCATTGTGGTTAATTTTGTGAATTCTGTACTGTTTTGTGTTTTGGATTCTGTTTTCATTCCATTGCATAACATATAGTATTTTAACCCTATTTTAGGTTCATTTGTAGTTTTATATTGCATTTAGGTTGCATTTCATACATTTCCCTCATTTGAATCACTCATTTCTCATCACCCATACTCACTACTTCCTTGGATTGATACTCTGGTTCCCATTATACTACATCCTATTTGTTGAGGGAATCCTTTTGAAGATTGTTTGACAAACCAGTCTTTCAAAATGGCGCCGTTGCCAGGGAAGTAGGAGATTTGTGTGATTCATTCATTGCATATAGCTTAGGTTTGCATTTTGCATTGCATAGTTGCTCTTGTGTTGTACTATTGCAGCTTTCCACATGATCTTTGATAGGAACTTGCTTGAAGAGCTAAGGCAGAGGACACAGGAACATAAAAAACATGGAAAATACAAAAAGAAACATGGAGTTTAAATATGTAAATAGGACTTGGGATTGTGTACAGTTGGAGGATTTGGAGTGTCAAACAGTGTTCGGCCAATGTGGCCAGTTTGCAAATTTTTCTCTTAGCCATGATGTACATATTCCATTAGATTTGTCTTTTGCAGGTACCATTGAAAAATCACAAAAAAAGGAAGAAAATGAAGAAAATACAAAAATAGGAGGTGAAGAAGAGTGTGGGCAACAACCACAAAGCAAAGATGAACTCAAACAACTGTCTGCTCATGTTGAATACACTTATACAAGTAATTTAAATGCTAAGGTATATGAGGAGAACCAAAAGGTTCCATGATTCATCTTTTTGATCCAGTTGTACAGGAAGAAGTTATTGGTTGATTATTTGTGTGTTTTGAAGCTTCATAAGGTATGTGATTTCTAACTTTATTCTCACTCACATTGAGGACAATGTGCCTTTCAAGTGTGGGGTATTTAGGGAGGCTTCTAAGTTAATTTTTATTGATATTGAATTGATATATTGGTTTTTGCAATTTTGAGCTAAGCTATTGGTGTAGTACCTTGATTTATTGATCTTATTTTTGTGAAAACCGTGAGTTGCAACACTTATATATTGTCCATTGCCTTGAGTTTATTGAGTTGATGCAGCAAATCACATTGATGATTGAATTATGAGTGTCTCATGTTAAATTAAACAGGTTTTGTTCCAACTATTGAGTTATAGCCGTGAGATTTTGAGCCTGTTTTCATTGATGTGTGTGATGCATTTTTGATGCTTAATTATTGCAGAAGTTGAGTTTATTCTCCTAGTAAATTATCTGATTATGTGCATCCTTTGGAAATGACCAAGGCCATGTTTGTTGCAGCCCACTAGCCAAATAAAGCCTACCTTACTGTTATTATCCCTAGTCACCCATTTTGAGCCTAATTATCCTTTTCTTGTGTATAACCCTTACATTATAAGCCATTGACCGGAAAAACCATGTTAAGTTATGAAATTTGGTTGAATAAAAAGATTCTAAGTTAAGGATGTAGCAAAGCTCAAGTGTGGGGTGATCTTGGTGATGTTAATTATGCAGAAGAAGTGAAAAAAAAAAAGAGAAAGCCGTGACCAAAAGAGGCTAAGTTATCAAAGCAAAAATGTATGGAAAAAGAAAGTAAAGTTATGAAGCCAAAAGGCAAAAGATGAGTTATTTATGAGTGATTGCCGCCACACTTTGAAGAATTCCATGCCTAATTATTTGATCAAAGTTCCATGATTTATAGCCTTGTTTTCCCTTTGTTTATCCATGCCCAAAAATTACAAGCCATTGGCCCCATTACAAGCCTAATTAAAACCCTTGTGATTCTTTGGATGCATGTTAATTATGATGATTGAACTTTGCATTTATTCAAGCCTATGTAAATGGTTTTGCATTGATTATGTTTGATAGAAATTCCAAGGGACGCGCTAGGCTCGCTTCATGCAGTAGCGTACAATTCAATCACGTGCAGTTTATTCGTTTTGTGTCCAAATTAGACGGTTCCGGTCCCCTTTGAAAGATATACGTCTTAGCTTTAAAACGCCACCGTTTTCATTAATTTTGGAGATCCATAGAATTTTGGGTAATTAATTTACTGAAGCGTGTCTATTGGGCCGGCCTGGTGCGCTTAACCCCACTTTAATAATTTATATAAAATCCAATTCAGCTTCAAATTTAGTGATTCTAGATTCTCTGGAAAGCTGAATGTGTCTAGTTTATCACAAAACTTGAAATCATAATTTTAGGAGATCTGTAGAAAAAATAATAAATAAAACAGTGAACCTATGTCAGTATCCGTATATAATAAAACATGACTAATTTACTATTTTTATACAGAGTTTTGTGTTAAGGCTTCCAAAGGCCCAATAATACAAATCATGGGTTAATTAAGCTTTGTTAACACATTATAAACAATAATATAACATTATTAGCCATTTAAAATATGTTAAAAATCAGTCACATCAAATACTCCACACTTAGACCTTTGCACTCTTGGGCAAAGCTTAACTTATGCAATTCCATGTTTTATAAATGAATGAAACAAAGTGAGCATATAAAAATTAACATCCAAGTCTCATGCATCCAAGTTACAGCAAAAAATATTTGACTCCTTAATTTAGAAGCATTCATGAATAATTTAAACAAGAATCTATCCAGCTTTATTTAAGAATTCCCTCACTTGGTCAAGTGTTTCACTCATCTCTCAATTGTATAAATAGGTGCTGTTTCACTCAAATATTCTCAATGCAAAACCATTATCATAGGCTTGAATAAATTCTAATTTCAATCATCATAATTACCATGCATCCAAAGAATCACAAGGACTTTATAATTAGCTTGTAATGGGGCTATGGCTTGTAACTTTTGGGCATGGATAACAAAGGTATGCAAGGCTTAAATTAATGGAACTTTGGTCAAAGAAACATGGTCTTAAATACTGCATAAGTGTGGGAGAAATCTTCATAAATATTAATTTTCATTGCCTTTGGCTTCATAACTTATCATTTTTTTCTTTCTTTTGCTTTTCAACACATTTCAGCTTTGCTGTTTTTAGCCTTTTTCTTTCATGGTTTTTCTTTCTTTCTCAAATCTGTTTTGCATAATTTAATCACCACCCCACACTTGAGCTTTGCTCAATCTTTAAATTAGAACCTCTTTCCTTCACCAAAGTCCAGGGTTAAAACTAGTTTTCTGGCTTCAGGCTTGTAATGTACAGGTTATAAACAAAGAAAATATAAATTAGGCTTAAGAGGGTGACTAGGGTCAATAACATTATAGGTTGGCTTTATTTGGTCAGTGGCTGCAACAAACATGGCCTTGATCACTTTCAGATGATACATAGAATCAGATAATTTACTCAGAGAATAAAGTCAAGTTCTGCAATAGTTTATGTTACCAAGTGGCATCAAGAGGGGAGTGAATTGATATAATAATAAAAAAAAACTTTAATCGCTTTATTTTATTTTATCCCTCTTGATTTATTTTATCAAGCAGAATTTATAGAATACGCATATAGAAAGATAAAGGAAAGAGAAAGATAACACCAGAGATTTATACTGGTTCGGGTTAAATCCTTAACCCTACATCCAGTTCCTAATCACCTCAACTTGAGATGATCACCCACTCTCACTATCTTTAATTAATCAGAGTTTTACAACCACTAATACAAGTGAAACATGCAAAATAGAAAAACTAAAGATTGAGCCTCACTATTTCTTGTAACCCACAAGAGATTGCCACACCTTCCTTGAGTCACACAAGGAATGAAAACACCTTCCTTGAATCACACAAGGAATCAAAACACCTTCCTTGAATCACAAAAGGAATGACAAACACCTCCTCTGAACAGTCTCAGAGGATGAACACAAAAACAATATCACCTAGAGTGTAGATATCAAATTGTAGCACCAGCTTAACTCAGAATCTTCTCAAGACTTTCTTTCTAAACTTTCTAACAGCTTGTATATGATTGTAAATGTTGTTTCTGTTGTCTTGTGCTTGGTTCTTTTGCCTTTATCATCCTCTATTTTTGTAGGGCTTTCAAAAATATGACCATTGTAGAAAAATCTTCAGCTTTAATATTCTTCAGATATTCTTATGATAATCTTCTAATATCTTCATGTGTTAGGTTACTAAAATTTTTCTCTCAATAATACTTCTTTGGAAACTCTTGATCTGATGGCACCTATTAAAAGGAAATACAGTGCAAATACGAAATATATATTTTTTATAACAGACAGAATATTTCCTTTTATTTACGAGATGATATATTTGATTCTAGAACTTCTTATTTAAATCTTCATATAATATTTTATTTTATTCTTGCAAATAATATTTCAATACTTGATTTCCATATTAAGCCAACTAGCCGTTATACCATATACTGTTCTTATATATTTATAGAATGTTATATAAGCGGCATTTCATTTAGCGTTATTACCAATTATAAGATAATTATTTTATAAACGCTTTTCTATTAACGTTTGATTTATTCAAAACTTATTTTCATTTATTATCATCAAAACATATTGTGTGCATGTTATCTAATAGACCGTCCAGGTTCTAATAGTTTAAACATCAAGAATAAATCACACATCAATGAATATAGGCTCAACAGCTCATGGGTTAAATAACTCAATACTGCTGGAATCAATCCTGTTTTAACTTAACATGGCATCCTCTAATTCAGTCATCAAAATGTCTACATACATCAACTCAGATAATCACAAAACAAGGAATAAATCAAGGTTGCAGCTCACATAATTTAGAAAACCATATTACATAAGACATAGTACTGCAACATTTTGCTTCACTCAGAATTACAAAGCTCAAGTCATCATAATTTAACTCAAATCAAAATCATAATTTAACTTAGAAGCCTCCCTAAATACCCCACACTTGAAAGACACATTGTCCTCAATGTGAGTCAAATAAGTTTAGAAGGATAATACCTGAAAAAGCTTCAATCCACATAATTAATCACCATATAACTTACTACTGCAAAATTGGGTTAGCTAAATAAATAACATGATTATCCACATTTGAAACCGATTGATTTTCATGGAATATTTTAAGTTGGTGACCATTAACCTTAAATACATTACCTGTCTTTGGATCATAAATCTCAACAGCTCCATGGGGAAATACTTTATTAATAACATAGGGACCCTTCCATCTGGATTTTAATTTACCTGCAATAAGTTTAAGTCTAGAATTAAATAATAATACCCTCTGTCCTTCTTTAAAGTGTGCTTCCTACATAAATTATCATCATGGAACCTCCTTGCTTTCTCTTTGTATATTCTGCTATTCTCATAAGCTTGGAGCCTAATCTCTTCCAACTCCTAGATTTCCAATTTCCTTTTCTCTCCTGCTTCCTCCATGGATAAATTACAAGCCTTCACTACCCAATATGATTTGTGCTCTATTTCCACGGGCAAGTGGCAAGATCTACCATAAACAACTTGAAACGGGGACATGCCTAATTGTGTTCTGTAGGCAGTCCTTTGAGCCCATAATGCATCATCTAGGTGTTGGCTCCAATCCTTCCTGTTCGGCTGTACAATTTTTTGCAATAAATTCTTTACCTCTCTATTAAATACCTCTGCTTGGCCATTTGTTTATGGATGGTAGGCCGTGGATACTTTATGTGTAACTCCATACTTAGCAAATAGGGCAACCATGGTTTTATTACAGAAGTGGCTCCCTTGGTCACTAATGATGGCCTTAGGCACACCAAACCTGCAAAATATGTTAGACCGAATAAACTTAGCCACAGTCTTGGAATCATTATCCTTGATTGCCTTGGCTTCAACCCACCTGGATACATAATCAACAGCCAATAACACATAATTAAATCCATTAGATACAGGAAAGGGGCCCATAAAATCAATGCCCCAAACATCAAATACTTCACAAAATAATATAGGTTGCTGTGGCATCTCATCTCTTTTAGAGATTGCATGCCTAGCTCTCTGGCACTGTTCACAATTTAATACATAATGATATGAATCTTTAAATATAGTAGGCCAATAAAATCCACATTCCAGGACTCTTATGCCGTCCTTTTCAGACCAAGGTGACCTCCAGCAGGTGAAGTGTGGCACAACTCCAATATGTGAACACTGTCCTCATAAGTTACACACCTACGAATAATTTGATCATTGCACAATTTCCATCAATAAGGTTCTTCCCACAAATAATGTTTAGCATCAGACTTTAATTTATTTATATAATTCCTATCTACATCAGAAGGCAAAACAGAAGTAGCAATTAGCTAAGTCAGCAAACCAAGGAATAGATTTAACCTCATACAAGTGCTCATCAAGGAATGAATCATTAATTACATCAGTGGGGGCAGGGGATTGGATTCTACTCAAATGATCAGCAACTTGGTTGCACAGTCCAGCCCTGTCTTTAATAATTAAATCAAATTCTTGTAGCAATAAAATCCATCTAATTAGCCTCGGTTTTGAGTCTTGCTTCTTCAATAAATACTTTAAAGCTGCAAGGTCAGTATAAACAACAATCTTTGTACCCAATAAATATGATCTAAATTTATCCAAAACAAATACAATAGCCAATAACTCTTTCTCAGTGGTAGTATAATTAACCTGTGCAGAGTCTAGTGTTCTAGAAGCATAAGCAATAACATGATTTAACTTATCTACTTTTTGGCATAATAGAGCCCTAAGGGCATACTTAGATGCATCACATATTAATTCAAATGGTAAACTCCAATCAGGAGGCTGCATAATGGGGGCAGAAATTAACTTATTCTTTAACTCATCAAATGCAACTTTACAGTCATCATCAAATACATATTTCACATCCTTCTGTAATAATTTAGACAAAGGAGAAGCTAACTTACTAAAGTCCTTAACGAACCTTCTATAAAAACCTGCATGCCCAAGAAAAGATCTTACCTCTTTCACAGTTTCTGGATAATTTAGGGTTGCAATTGCTTCCACCTTAGTCTTGTCAACCTGTATACCTTTAGCAGAAATCAAATGGCCGAGGACTACGCCTTCTTGGACCATAAAGTGACATTTCTCATGATTTAACACTAAATTAGTCTCTTCACATCTTTGCAATACTTTAGATAAATTAGCAAGACATAAATCAAAATCAGAACCAAATACAGTAAAATCATCCATATATACCTCCATGCAATGTTCAATTAAATCACTGAATAAACTTAACATACACCTTTGAAAGGTGGCAGGGGCATTACACAGTCCAAATGGCATCCTCGAGTAAGCAAAGGTACCATAAGGACATGTGAATGTGGTCTTGTGTTGGTCTTCCGGTGCAATATGTATCTGAAAATAGCCAGAGAAACCATCCAAGAAGCAATAGTGGGATTTACCTGCAAGGCGCTCCAACATCTGATCAATGAAAGGTAGAGGGAAGTGATCTTTCCTAGTAGCCTGGTTAAGCTTCCTGTAATCAATACACACCCTCCATTTATTTACAACCCTCGCCTGCAGCATCTCCTTATTTCTCCCCTCAATAACTGTAGTACTAGACTTCTTTGGCACCACTTGTACAGGAGAAACCCACTCACTATCTGAGATAGGATAGATGATGCCAGCCTTCAATAATTTAGTTACTTCCTTCTTCACTTCTTCAGCTATGGTTGGGTTCAGTCTTCTTTGAGGTTGCCTGCAAGTCTTAACATTATCATCAAGCAAAATCCTATGCATACATACAACAGGACTTATCCTTGGGATGTCGTCCAAACTCCAACCAATAGCTTTCTCATGTTATTTCAATACATTATCAAGAGCTGCTTCTTCTGCAACAGATAAATTATTAGCAATAATCACAGGTTTAGTGTTTAACTTACCCAAAAATGTGTATTTGAGGTGAGCAGGCAGTTGTTTGAGTTCATCTTTGCTTTCAGACTGCTGCTCACACTCATCTTCGCCTCCTGTTTTTATAGTTTCTTCATTTTCTTCCCTTTTTTGTGAATTTTCAATGGGTATACCTACAAAAAACAAATCAAGTGGACTATCTACATCATGGTTAGTGAAAAATTTAGCAAACTGGCCAAGGTGGCCGAACACTGTATGAGTCTATTGCTCAACTGTACACAATCTAAGGTCTCATCTACATCTACACAGTTTTCATTATTCAAAACATCAATAGCAAATAAAGAATGATCATAAATTACAAAGTGACTCTCAATTGGAAACTTCAATGCAGCAAAGATGTTGAAAGTCACTTTCTCCTCACCAAATTCCATAGTCAAAACACCAGCATATACATCAATCTTTGTTTTAGTTGTCATCAAGAATGGCCTGCCCAGAATAATGGTGGACTGGCTGGTTTTCCTCTCATCATCCATGTCAATAATGTAGAAGTCAGCAGGGAAAATCAAGCTATTCACCTTTACAAGCACATCCTCAAGAAGACCAAGTGGCTGAACTGTGGTTTTATTAGCAAGCTGTATCACCACATTGGTTTCTTTGAGTTCCCCTAACTGAAGCATCTTATACAAAGCAGTGGGCATGACATTTATACTTGCACCTAGATCAATAAAGCATTTCCAAAAGTCAAGTGTCCAATAGTGCAAGGGATAGAGAATGAACCAGGGTCACCACATTTCTGAGGCAAGGGTAAACGTGATAGTGTAAAAACAGCCTCAATGTTAGCTCCTTTGAGTTTTCTCTTGTAAGTGCAGAGCTCTTTCAGAAATTTAGCATACTTAGGGACCTGTTTGACAGCTTCCAACAAGGACAGATTGATCTCCACCTTCTTAAAGATCTCTAGCAAATCTGGATCCACCTCCTTAGGCTTTACAACATGCGTTCTAGATGGAAAAGGAGTGGGAATCACAGATCTAACTGGTTCACGTACAGGCTGTGGTGGGACATCTTCTTCCAGTGGTTTGTCCTGAACAGTCGCAGGGGTCTGAATTGGTACATCATCAATAAGCTTCACCTACTTGCCACTTCTCAGTGTAATGGAATTCAAATCTCCCTTTGGATTTACTCTAGTATGTGATGGGAGTGCACTGGAACCCTGTTGCTTCATGTGATTCATCACAGTGGACAACTGTCCAATCTAAGTCTGCATGTCTTTCATACCTGCCACTATGCTTTCCAACAATTTACTCACATCTGAACTGTTCTCCTGGTGCACCACTGGCTGCTGTAATGGCTGCACATACTACTGTTGGTTCCTGTATGTATTATACCTGGGCTGGTTCTAATGCTGACTATACGATTGCTGTGATGGAGGATGGTACTGCTGCTGTTGTGTGTGCTATTGTGATGGATGATGTTGTTGCTGCTGATAATGCTGCTGCTGTCCCTGATATCTCTGTTGCTGTGGGAAATAAGCAGTACTCTGGCCTTGATTTGGTGCGCCATATCTCAAGTTCGGATGGTCCCTCCAACCTGGATTATAGGTAGATGAATATGGATCATACCTTGGCTGGCTAGGCTGCATAGGTGGCTGCACCGGTCTCAGATAAAAGGGTTGGCCTGTATACATGGCCTCAGCTGATTCAGTGGCACTGGTCTCCTGTAACTGTGGGCACAAGTCAGTATGATTATCCAAGGATGCATAAATACCACAGCTGCTTGGCATAGGAGGAACATGACTTGGCTGTTGAGCAAGAGCCAACTACCTGACCAAAGAAGTAAGCTCGGTCAACTTATTCTCCAGACACATAGAGTCATGAGTAGCCTCAGAATTCTGGCTAATCTCATGCAGTCCTCTTAGGTTCAGTCTGGAATGGAACTACTGGGAGTTCTCTACCATGTTGGTGATCAAGTACCTGGCTTCAGCAAGTGTTTTATCCATAAGAGCATTTCCACTGGCTGCATCAATCATGCTCTTGTCCATAATCATCAGACCCTCATAGAAATATTGGATAAACAACTGGTCATTGATCTGATGATTTGGACAAGTAGCACACAACCTGTTAAACCTCTCCCAGTATTCAAACAATGACTCTCCTTGCTGTTGTCTAATGCCACTTATCTCTTTTCGAATGGCAGCAGTCCTGGAGGCAGGAAAGAATTTCTCAAGGAACTTCCTCTTCATCTCAGGCCAAGAGTTAATAGGAACAGCCTGGCTATAAAGCCAGTCTTTAGCTGCATCACACAATGAGAATGGAAAGGCCTTCATATTCACATGGTCTTCAGGCACATCAGCTGGCCTCATGGTAGAACAGACCACATGGAACTCCATCAGATGTTTGTGAGGATCCTCACCAACTAGGTCATGGAACTTGGGCAACAAGTGTATCAAGCCAGATTTCAGCTCATAGCCCACCATGCCTTCTCTGGGAGGAGGTACCTGTATACACAAGAGCTGGTAGTGCTCAGCAGGTGCTGCCAGCTCCTTCAGTGTCTTCTCAATATTATGTGAACCCATATCTGTCTCAGATGCAGTCGGGCTTTGAACTGTATTTATATTTTCTATGTTTTGGTGCTGTTGTGTTCTCTACCGCAACCTCTTTGGCAATTTCTTGTTGAATGTCCTGGATATCTCAGGGTCGAAAGGAGCTAAGTCCTCTCCAGCAGACCTGGTCATACACCACAGGCACACAAATGTAAATGCAAATGCAACCTAAACTATATGCAGTGGAATGAATCAATCACAACTCCTACTTCCCCGACAACGGCGCAATTTGAAAGAGCAATATGTCGTACTATGCGCTTTACAAATAATGATTCCCCTAAAGATAATGCAGTATAGTGGGAACCAAGATATCAATCCAAGGAAGTAGTGAGAATAGGTGAATGAGTTATGAATGATTCAATGGGGAAATGAATGCAATGTAATGATAAAATGAACCAAAAAGGGGTTAATATATGCTATGCAATGAATGGAAATGAAACAGAATGCAAACTGGAGCAAAATATGCAAAAATCACAAAAATCGCAAAACTGACCGTGGTGAACAGTAAACCGGTCAGAAACCAAGCCACACGCGGTCAGAATTGGCTCTCAGTCAAAATGAATTTTGAGACAAAATCTCTCGGTCAAGAAAGAAATGGGAGATCATAAATGATGAATGAATGCTCCTGTAAAATTCTTGGTGCAGAAAATTTGAAAGAATCACAGGGTTGACCGAGCAAAACTAAAACTGGTGCAAGTGTGGTGCCAAAATTGGTGTGACTCTCAGTCAGAAGCTAAACTACACAAAATGTCTCGGTCAAGAACTTAACATAGGCTATAAAACATATGGTTGACCGAGTGAAATGCAATTATTTTTTAGTTTTGAGTTTTAGAAATGATAGATGACCGTGTTGGTGTGTATGCTGGTGCGCGTGGCTCAAATCCGGACCGTGGTGAATAGTGTCACTCGGTCAGAATTCAAAATCAGTGACAAATGCAATGTATGATCAATGGAATGAATGCACCAATGAATATTTATGTATTTTCAAGTATTTTCCAGGGGGTTTGAAGTGCAAGAAAATTAAAATGGAATTTCAAAGCAAATCAAGCTATGCTACACTACCTAGTACATGAAAGTGGCTCTAAACTAATGTATCTACTGGACCAGACCTAAAACTATCATCCTAAATCACCTAAGAATAGATTAAAGCATTAAATCAAAGCATGTAAATCTACCTAATATGGATGCAATTGAATTAGAATTAGTTTGAAAGTGCTACAATCTTCACAAAGCTTAAGTCATAGGTGAATCCCAATTAACTCACCCCTCAAAAGACATTTGAGTGACCTAAGCCCCAATCCAATTGAAAGAAACCTTTCCTCCCTAATTAAAACTCAATTACAGCCAAGTTTAAAAGCCATACAGTTTCAGAATTCATAAAATCACTACACTACAAGGCATGAAAAATTAAAGAAAGCATGAACTTCAATCCGTGGTCATGATTTTGGTGTTCTAGCCATTCCTAACTCTTAAAATTCTTGCCACTGTGAAAACCTAATTAACCAATCAAGAATTCACCATACAATACACAAAAGTGATGGTTCGTTTCAACTCTTTACCAAGAAGCATCCACAAACTAAACCAAGGCAAGATTTCAAGTTTAGGCAATGTGTAACATGCAAAATCATTTTCCCCAAATTGTTGTTCGGTAAAAACCTAATCTAATTCATCAAAAACAGAAAAGAAAGAATTACAATTGAGGAAGAAGAAGCCACAGATCACAGAACACAAGAAACTATGGTGAAAGAATGGAAAACATACATGAAATGAAGAACACAATGAAACCCATGGTGCGCGCAAGAGAAACTTGGAGAGAAATGACATTTTAATTGCACGAAAATGAATCTGAACTCTTCCTCCTTGTTTATTACATTAAGACAATTCTATTTATACTATAGGTAGTGTACAATTAATTATTACAAGGTTAATCACCGTAGGTGATCCAATTACTTGAGAGAAACTCCAAGGGACGCTCTAGGCTCGCTTCAGTGTAGTAGCGTACAATTCAATCACGTGTAGTTTATTTGTTTCTTGTCCAAATTGGACGGTTCCAGTCCCCTTTGAAATGTATACGTCTTAGCTTCAAAACACCACCGTTCTCATTAATTTTGGAGATTCAGATTATTTTGGGTAATTAATTTACTGAAACGTGTCCATTGGGCCGGCCTGGTGCGCTTAATCCCACTTTAATAATTTATATAAAATCCAATTCAGCTCCAAATTTAGTGATTCTAGATCCTCTGGAAAGCTGAATGTGTCTAGTTTATCTCACAAATTGAATCATAATTTTAGGAGATCTTTAGAAACAATAATAAATAAAACAGTGGACCTATGTCAGTACCCGTATACAATAAAACATGGCTAATTTACTATTTTTATACAGAGTTTTGTGTTAAGGCTTCCAAAGGCCCAATAATACAAATCATGGTTAATTAAGCTTTGTTAACACATTATAAACAATAATATAACATTATTAGCCATTTAAAATATGTTAAAAATCAGTCACATCAAAAACCTTGTTTATCAAGATAGTAGGCACATTTTGGAGTTGTGTCATAACTCCCCTGCTAGAGGTCATATGGGTTCAAAGAGGACTGTAATGAGGGTCCTAGAATGTGGATTTTATTGGCCTACAATATTTAAAGATTCACACCAATATATAATTAGTTGTGAGGAATGTCAAAGGGCTGGAAATGCAATAACAAGGAGAAAGGAAATGCAACAACAACCCTTAATCTTTTGTGAAGTATTTGATGGACGGGGGATTGCCTTCATGGGTTCCTTTCCAGTTTCTAATGGATTTTCTTATATTATTCTAGCTGTAGATTATGTATCTAGGTGGGTAGAAGCAAAGGCAACAAGGACTAATGACTCTAAAGTTGTTTCTAATTTTATTAAGACTAACATATTTTGCAGATTTGGAGTTCCTAAAGTAATTTTAAGTGATCAAGGCAGTCACTTCTGCAACAGAACCATGGCTACCTTATTTTTAAAATATGGGGTGACTCATAAGATATCCACTGCCTATCATCCACAAACAAATAGACAAGCTGAAGTATTTAATAGGGAGGTGAAATGCCTACTATAGAAGCTAGTGCAGCCAAATCGAAAAGATTGGAGTAATCAATTGGAGGATGCCTTGCGGGCTTAAAGAACAACCTATAGAACACCCTTAGGCATGTCACCATTCAAAGTTATTTATGGAAAATCCTACCATCTCCTTGTAGAAATTCAACATAAATCTTATTGGGCTATAAAGGCTTGTAATCTATCCATGGAAGAAGATGGACAATAGAGGGAATTAGAGTTGCAAGAGTTGGAAGAAATAAGATAACAAGCATATCAGAATTATAAATTTTATAAGGATAAGGTAAGAAAATTTCATTATGACAACATATGTAGAAAAGAGTTTGAAAAAGGCGAAAAGGTTCCCTTGTTTAACTCTAGATTTAAACTTATTTCTGGTAAATTAAAATCAAGGTGGATAGGTCCATATTTAGTTACTAATGAATTTCCACATGGAGCCATAGAGATTAGTGATTTAAAAAATGGAAACGCATTTAAAGTTAATGGTCGTCAACTTAAAATATTTCATGAAAACCAACCTGTTTCTACTGAACTTAATCATGTCATTAAGTTGGTTGATCCAGTCTTGCAGCACTGAACTTATTCATGTTTCCATTATCTGCAACCTGAGGCAAGTTAAGGTATTTTCTTTCCTACTCTACTCTGCTTACATTGAGGACAATGTGTCTTTCAAATGTGGGGTATTTAGGGGGATTTCTAAAATTCTAACTATACTATATTGCCTCTGATTTATGTATGATTTGATTTCGGGAATCCTATTTTTGCATTTGCAATTTTAATGCAGAGTTGATTGCAACAATTTAAGTATTTAAAAACAACACTAGTTTTCAAATTTTGAGTAAGCATGAGTTGTAGAACTTGATTTTTCAAACTTCCAATCTAATCTAAGATGGTGTGATGATTTTTGAATTTAGAGATGCTTCCATTAATCAAAACTTGATTGAGTTCAGCTTAAGAAGAGATATTTAAACTATTGAGATTTGAGCCTTTATTTCATTGATGTGTGATTCATTCCTAATGTTTAATTGTTGGAGAACTTGATTTTATTCTTTGAGTAAATTATCTTGATTACATGCATCTCTTGAAAATGATCTAGGCCATCTTTGTTTCAGCCACTAACCAAATAAAGCCTACCTTTTACATTATTATCCCTAGTCACCCCTTTGAGTCATATTTATCCCTTTCTTGTTTATTAACCCTTACATTATAAGCCAAAGGTCAGAAAAACCAAGTTTACCCTAAATTTTTACAAGAAAGAGGTTCTAAATTATATCATGAATTGAGCAAAGCTCAAGTGTGGGGTATTTATATACAAAAACAAATTGAGAAATATTTAAACCAGTAAAGCTAGCAAAGTGAAAAAACAAAAAACAAAAGCAAGCAAAGCAGTATCGAGAAATTTACAAAGTGATAAAATAAAAGCCAAAGGCAGGAGCAAAGTCAAAGAAATTTGTGTTGAAAGTGTTCCCACACTTATGCAATATTTAAAGTTCAAACTTTTCTTGTCAAAATTTTAAATTAAACCCCTGCATTCCCTTTGTTTATCCTACCTGAAAATTCAACCATAACCTCATTACAAGCTATTTATAAGTTCTTTTGATTCTTGGGATGCATGGTAATTAAGGGAATTGAAATTAGAATTTACTCAAGCCTATGATAAAAGTTTACATTTTGAATGCTTGAGAGAAAACAACACTTTGCAAACACTAAGAGAGCAAAGAGAGAAACACCTATCCAAGTGAGGATTCTCAAGTGAGTTGGAGTCATTCATGTTTAAATTATGGGAGATGCTTCTAAATGAAAGATAGAATTAAATTCTGAATTGCATTGATTTGAGTTACATGAAGAGAGGAGGTGTTTTCATAAGCTCATTACAAGAGTGTTGCTTTTATCTATGTTACTGCATAATTTATCTTTGCCCAAGAGTGCAAATGTTTAAGTGTGGGGTATTTGAGATAACTTGATTTTTGCTTGAAAATAAATACTAACACAAGTCCTGACATGTTTATAATATCCTAAATTAACTTGATTAAGCTAGAAACAAATTTTTAGGAATTTAGAAGCTAAGATTAAAATTCGTATAAAAATATAGTATAAATATAGTATTTATTTTGCTGTACAGCTTGAGGAAGGTCTACTGTTTTATTTATATTTTTGTCTACCGGCATCAAAAAATTGTGATTCTAGTTGCATTGGAAACTAGACTCAATAAGATTTCATCTGGAAGTTGAACTGTATGATTTGAAGCTAAATTGGATTTTTGGCACATGTTCAAAGTGAAGCTAACTGCAACTGCAGTTCAAGAAGAGTGTCTCTCAAGTTATGGCCTGCCTTAAGTGATCTAGGGCCCGTTCACTAATTGTATCACTTCTTTTATATAAGTACTTGATTAAGCATTGTAGTTAAGTATATTTTGCATAGAGAACAATTCATTTTGGAATTTAGAATTCTCAGCACATGGCTTCCACAATTTCGGTTATTTTTGTTAGGATATCTTCTTGTACTTTCATGTTTTCTCTTCAAAGAAGTGTTCTAACTCTTCGAGTTTCTTTGTTCCTGTGCCTCTTCTCTTTGTTCTTTCACTCTTCTTTCGTTTAATTCATGCTTTTAAACTTTACATTTCAAATTTGAAAATGTAGAAAGAAATTCTACTTGTTACACAATGCTTAGAGTTGATTTCTCTCTTTGACCTACTTCTCGATTGCTTCTTAGTTAAGAGTGAGAGAAAATTTGTGAATCTTCACACTTCTTGAATGTTTATTCAATTGGTTAATTGGATCTTCGAATAGAGAGATGATTAACATCTAAGATTGGCTAGAACTTAGTATTTTCTTCACTATTTTATGTTCTGCACTTTAATTCTAGCGATTTAAATTCCAGCACCTTTAAAATCTTGCAAAGCTGTCCTTTAATTCTGTAGTTGAGTAGTTCCAAGGAGATTTTATAGTTTGTAATTAATGAGGAAGAATTCCTTAGTATCTTCTTAAGAATATAGAGCACTTGGATGTCTTTCAAGAGAGCATAGTGTAAGGAGACTTGCATAAAGTGTTCTAGCTTTGTATTGCTTTTCAATTTACTACTTGTAGTTATAAATTTCGAATTACTTTTATCGAGTCAAATTCTGCATAGTTTAGTTTCAATTCACTGAATTCAAAGTTTTCAAAAATGCATAAGTAGTGTTCTTGATTTGGTCATGTTCTTGTTTTGGTTATTTTTCTAGATTTGCATTGCCATTAGAAATCCAGTTATTTTGATTCTTAATCTTGTATTTTGATAGCATTTCCAGTGGCATGCTTAGCTTCATTCATTTTTTCAATACTGTTCTGCATAATGTTCATGTTAGCATCATTCATTGAATTAGAGTAGGGAATTTCAATTTAGTTTTCATTTCACATTCTAGAACTCTTTGTAGCATTCAATTCTGCATTTTATCCAATAATAAAAAATCCTCTTTTATACTTTGCAGTATATTCATCCATTCATACATTCTCTCAACTATTACCGTAAACATTTCACATAATTCTCAAACATTCACTGTTGCATTACCACAGTTCAATCATTAAAGAGAAAATCAAAATTCAAATCATTCATACCATTCCATTATTCATTTTAGTAGCCATTCAATACATTCATTAATGCATCCATAATTCCACATCATTGCAACATTGAATTAGTTTCAAAAAATTCCAAAAACAATTTCATTCAATTACTTGCATTCATAATCAACAACTGCTATATTCATTTACCTTTGCATTAATTCAAATATACCATTCAATGATTCCATAATTCATTATCATAGCTACTGCATCACAACTGCATAATCACTATTCACCTTGACCATGCTTTGCTTCATTCATTGAGTTGATTGATTCATTCCATTAAGAAATCAGTAAAGAAGAAAATCAAAATCCACATTCATTCCAGCATTCATTCATCAACTTAACATTCATTTCAATTTACACTTAGAAAAATCAAAAACAGCTTAACACTACATTCTCTCATACATCAGCCATTCATATTTCATTAGAGCATTAAATCATAATTTCATTTCATTCAATCATTCATTTCATTTCTGCATAACATTCAATTTTCCCCATCATTCATTGCACTCATGGCTGGATTAAGAGCCTATATTTTCATTGCTCCTAGGATTTGACATTTTGGTTATTCCTATACTAAACCAATTATTTGAGGCAAGTAAAGTGACTGAAAATCTTGTTTATCAATTGCATTTTAGCATTACAAACCGCAATACATAATCTACATTGCATTCTTATCATAGTTTACTACATAATCAAATAACTTTGCATTGTTCATTACTTTACAATTACTATTCTAGCATTCAACTCGCATTAGTTTAGCCTCATTCCAAAAAAAATACAAATTCCATTATGCATAATTCTTTTGATTTACATGCTACATTTTATTCATTCATTCAATCATCTACAACTTTTTCCAAATTCTAAGTCAGCAAAATAGGAATCATTATGCATATAACTTTCATTTCAAAATCGCATCACACAGAAGCATCTTAGTCCAGTTAGTTAAACCAATTACAACATTCATTTCGCTTCATTTAAATTCTGCACACTCATTCATTTGAACTGCATTGATTCACTATTTTGAGAGTAGCATTTTAGCATTTAAATTGTATAGCATAATTCATTTTCATTCTCGAATTCAAAACCCCCAAATCTGCATTTCATTTGTACATAAACATCACTTCATTTCATTGATTTGAAGTCTTCATTCACTACTCCTTGGATTGATACCTTGAGGTTGCTTCCCTATCATATTTTAGGAGAAACTTAAAGACTTTTGAGAATCACTTGTGACAGTGGTTCATCAGAGTGAACATATGGTCTTCATTTATCTAATGATATATAATGTAATAAGACATTATAGGCAAGGTGTTTGATTTAGAGATAAGGAGAAGAAAGCCTAAGAAAGATGCCTATTGGACATGAAGATAACCCAATCTAGAATTATCTAAGTGTGGAGGTTCACTTCTAAAAAAGAGGATAGAGGAAAGTTATTAAATCAACCAATATAAATGTTATAATATGGCACGACAATAGACTAAACAACATGCAATCATAGGAAAATTAACAAGGAAATTAAATTAATGGAAGGATTAGTGGAAAGAAGAAAGTTAAAGATGTCGGTGGATAATGGATGTTGTACACACCACTTAGACTAGGGGAAGTCTAGGATGACTTCCATGGTTGTCGCCATTTGAGAACTTTCTTAAGATAAGATACCAAAAGGAAATGAACACACAAGCAGAAGTTCTCTAATAATCTCTCAATTTCAATTAATCAAAGTTGTCTTATAAAGAGCAAATAAGATCCTACATATAGGCTTTAAGGATTGAGACATATACATGAAATGAAGTTGAAATAAAACTCAAATTGGTCCTTAGGAGGTGTACCAAGGGGTCAACTAAGCTTAAAGGTATGGCCAAAGCTTCTAGGGTAAAATCTCCTTGGTCTCTAAGCAAAAGGGTCATGGGTGTGAAGAGTAAACCTCTATCTTTGGGCGAAGAGTGTGTGAAGGAAGGGTGCTCCAAGTAATGTCGAGATGGACTTCCAACGAGGCTTCAAAAAGACCCAAGGTAGCCAAAGGAAAACCGTGGAAGGGTTCTTCTAGAAAACCTTTAAAACAAATTAACACACAAGTCTTTAAGAAACTATGAGAATGAAAATGGAAGTATCCTTTTTTTTTTCATGCTTCTTGTAATCTTTCTTAGACATTCATATTTATCTTCTTTAAACGTCATGAATTCATCATCATCTATTATATGTTTAATTAAACCTTTTATATAAACAGTTTTTAAAAATATTTAAGGATGAAATTCTTTACATGCAAACTATTTAATCCTTGTATTACATTATCTGATTGCTTGTTTTCAAAATTACTTGCTAAAATCTAAACATTATTCATCCCTCCTCCTTTCAAGAGTTTTTCTTTTATTTTGATTAAATCTCCTCAGTTCAACATAATATCTCCAAGTAGAAAGTATTATTTGGTAGCATCACCTTCTACCATTATTAATGCAATCTTTTGGTAGCTCTACATCTATCTCTCATAATACTAATATGGAAATCTTTTTCTTTCAACATTCATCATCTCTCTGTCAAAGTAATCTTTTCATTTGTTTGAATATGTCCAATGGAACCTTTGCTATCCGTTTTGTTGTTGCATTTTGGTTCTCAAACTCCCTTCAACATGGGTATTTGGAAATATAAGTCTTCAAAACAAAATTATATTTTCCTCCAACCTTTGAACATAACATTTCAAAAGAACAATCTTCCTTACATATCACTTATACTTTAGTTTTATCATATTATATGAACTCCACTTCCTTATCATTTAGAACCAAATATTCTAGAATGATATCTTTAAACTTTTCCAATAATCTAAACTTCATACTAACTAACCATTTGAATTTTTTAGACATTTCCTCAACTTTAAATAGTCTTATTCAAATTTTGGATCTAAATATTTCTTCATTGTCTACATCAAAATTAGAATCTAATTCATCACTATTATAATTTTTGTCCAACTAAAACAATGGATCATCAAGATCCAGTTCAGATGTACTATTTTGACTTTGACTTCTATTTGTCTCCTCTTTGCCTTTCTTTAGGTTAGTTATCTTCAAATTTTGGTTTCTACTCATCCTTTCTTTGCCTTTTATTTTCTTTGGGATATGTCCTTGATAAAACACAATCACTTATGTTTATAAAAATTAATTTAAAGTCCCTGTAGTAGGAAAGTGACCTTCAAGTATCAATTCTAAGAATAATATATGAAGTTAAGATTCAATGTTATGTTTATATACAAATGCATAAATGAAACTTTAAGGATTTTAAATGTTGAATGAATCTTGTCTATGAAATGCAAATGAAGCAAAACTAATCCGGGAATGCAAACTATTAACACAATGAATGAATGAATTTGCACCTTATGATTTTTTTTTTAAATTATGCATAATGGAATTTAAATGCTAGAATTAAAACTAAGGTAAAACTGAAATTTGACAAAGATTTAAAATGCCAGATTGCAATAAGAAGAAAAGGATTATGGTGAATGTAAATGAAAAATGGAGAATACAATGCAAAATGTAAAAGTTATATCTAATATATTATGTGATTCAAGAATATGATTAAAAGAAATAAAGTGATGCAGAATTAAGAGAAATGCATAAAAGATTATGTAGGGAAATTCTAATTCAAAACATGATTGAACAAGAATAAAAGAAAACAATGCATAATGAAAATTGTTGAAATTACTAAATTTTGCAGTACTAAAATTGAAGAAACATCTAATAACTAAAGAACTAATAATCCTACATCAAGTTCATAGATGAAGAGATTGATCCTAAAATCACGTTCACTTTGCCATAAAAATTAAACCAATCGATTTAATCTAGGCAAGGTTACACTCGAAAGATATTCAAATGTATTATATAGTTGACTTTAATCAAGAATCAACCAAAATGAATTACAAAATAAGTGTGATTCAGTTCCAAAATCTTTAGCTACTTTCTTGAATTTAGGAATCCAAAATGAAATTCAAAAGCAATTGTGACTTTAAAATAAAACTAAGGACAAAATTCAATTTGATTAAAGTGCTCAAAATTAAAACTATGTTTGCTGAATGAAAGCTTCTATAATATTTGAACGAATAAGATCCATGAATCAAACTATAAGACTTCCAAATTTAATTACAGTTTTCTCCTTTATTCAATAACTCAATTAATCAATCAAGAACTTGCTAAAGAAAGCACATTGAAAGATATTTAGTGCATCCTTGTATCATCCTTGATCAAGAAGCAAAAATAAGGTAAGGCAAAGAAGAGAAATTATAAATCAAATGTTGAAAACTTATTGTTTAATCCAGAAACTCTTCCGAACAATGAACAAAACTAAAGCATGTATAAGAACAGAAAGAAAGCAAAGAAAATTGAGAGAGAGCAAGGGAACACAAATTGGCTAAGAGAAGAAACTTGCATTGCAAAGAAAGTAAAAAAAATTACAATGAAAACCAGAAAACTAACTAATACATAATTGCTTAAAATGTAAGAAAAACGTGTGAAATAATTTGTGCTCTTCATTATCTACTGAATTACACTACCTAATGTCTTATTTATACACTAGAAGATTTACACTTAATGAATGGGCCTAAAGGTGAATGATCCAACCCAAAACTTAGAGCAAACTCAGCTGAAAATTAAAGTTACTGTGTATCAACTTTGCATGTGCACTAAAAATTCATTTTAATTCTAAATTTGATTATTCAACTTTTAGATGAAAGCTTGATAAATCAGGAATCCAGTACAAAAATAATTATCTTAATTAAATGTCTGTGAAAAAATATATAAATAAAATAATCAACATATGTTTATGTATACAACAACTAAATTTTACTATATAAATACATTATTTTATATAGTTTTTAATTTATGTCTTAAATATTCATAAAAATATATTTTCTATATAATTAAGATTATTTAAGATAATATAAATATATTAATTGTAGTAATTATTTATATGAAAAAATTAAGTTACATCAATCCTCAAACTCATACTTTAACTTCGAGTTACTCTATGTATTTTGTAGGTCACTTTCATTTTCACTATCATTGAAATGGGCATTGTTACTTAGATCTAGCTAGCCATTACCATCTACAAATTCTAACAAATGAGGTGTTGTTTGTGATAATAAAACTTCTCTAAGAACACGAATAACATCTTTTGGATATATAACTCTACTTCAAAAATATTTCTTGTAGCAAACTAAGACAAATTCAAAGCATTTGTATCATTTTGAAATTCTCTTAGGCTATCTAACCAATATCTCACATGATAAATTTTCAGCGTAAATGACATTCTTACAAAACATAACCCTCTCAATCAGAATATAACCCTCTCATTCAGAATATCAATCCAACACATTGACAACCCAAAAACGTAAATTTGATAACTCCAATCATAACGTCACCAAGAACGAAAAGAAAAATGAAACTCAAATATATAACAATAAAGTAAAAAAAAATGAAAATACACTTCCTAAATAAAAAAAAAAAACAAATAATTTATCTTTCCCTTACTTTATCGTCAAAATAATGATCCTTTTAAATATTTAACTCAATTTGAATGAAAGAGAAAAACCATCCCATTAACCACAAAAATTTCCAAATTAATTTCAAAATCTTTAATTTCTTTCCACTTGAATTTTCAACTTACTTTACAAATGACCTGTTAAAATTAGATGAAGAAAAAAAAAAACATAAATTACATAGATATATATATATAGGGGTGTTCAAAACTGAACCGATTAAAAAAAAAAACCGAAAACCGATCCAAAAAATCGTAAACCGATTAAAACCGAAAAATTTTGGATCACTTTGGATTTTTTTTTTCAGAACCGCACGGTTCGGTTCGGTTTGCAGTTTGGTATTTCAAAATCGAACTGAACCAAACCACAATTATTAAATAATATTATATATTTTTAATTTTATTTTGCAAAGAAAATCTACGGTTGTAAGTCTGTTATAACTTTCATTTTGTTAGATGTATCTTAGGGTTCCTTACTTGAAACTCCCTTATTCTGATTTCGTTATCTCATTATTAACTCTTATTCAAATTTATCTTCACCACACTATTTTACCCTCTATCTAATCATTCTTTTTATCTCAAGCGATAAGGTTTTTTTTTATTTCATTCACTCATTAATATGTTTCTCTACAATGTTATATTTTTATTAGTGTATTATTTAAAAAGATAAAAATAGTTAGTTATTAATAAAAAAAATTAAAAATTAAAAAAAACTGTAAAAAACCGATCCAAACCAAACTGTTAAAATTGATTCGAATTTTTTTTTATTTGAGATCGAACCAAACCAAACTGCAAATAAAATAATTTTTATATTTAGTTCAAATATATTTTAAAAAAAAAAACGAACCAAACTGCATCGTAAACATCCTTAGATATATATATTACCATGTCAATAATTATGTGTATCAGGTATAAAGTGTTTTAACAAAAGTAAAAAAAATTAGATCAAAGATATTTTCATTTTAAAAAGATAAAATTAACACAATTTTTTTTATATAAACTATTTAATATATTATACATTTTATAAAGAAAAAAATTATATTTTACTTTAAAATTTATTTTTAGGAAATATGATTTTTGTATATGAAAAAAAGTTTCTTTCACCCCAAATATTATCTAACAGAAAAAAAATTCTAATATTTAATGATAAAGCGTAAAATTAAAATAAATTTTAAATTTGTCATATATATAATTTTTAATTATTTTCTTATAAATAAAATATTTCAATAATCACCATTATATTATAATATATATATATATATATATATTTAATATAATATTCATATAATTTTTTTCTTTTTAATGATATTTTATTTTTTATCTCCACTTCGGAACAGTTACCTGATAAATAAAATACTGCATCACATATGATATCATATATTATGGTTTTTCTTTATTACATAATCATTTAACATAGAATAATAACAATTTATACTAAAATAGTAAAATGAATATATGAATAAAAAATATTAAAACTTAAAAGAAGTAACCTATGATAATAATATAATGTGAAATTAAAATAATAATGAATTAAAATAAATAATTATAATAATAAAAGATAATATACAATAATACCTATAATAATCAATTAAGAAAAAAAAATTACGTGATATATATAATAATAAAATAATAAAATAAAAAATAAAAAGAGAAAAATAATTATCTATTTTCTCTTTGTTCCCTCTATCTCAATTCCCTCTTTAAAATTTTGTTTTAAATGACAAATACAATAAAACATGCTAAAAAGAAGATGAACGTTCAATATTTCTTTATCCTAACTACCATTTTTTTTTTTTAAAATAGAAAACTACCAAATTTCCTTTAATCTCGAAGTTAAAAAGTCGTACAAAAATATAAAATTCAACCACCTCACTAGTATACATAATTTTTCTAAAAAAAAAAAAAAATACTTGTTCTAGACTTGTAGTAATATTTAGAAAGAGAAAGAAGAATAAAACAGCTTAGAACATTGTAATCAGTCGCTAAGTTGCACAACAAAGTTAAACTATTAGAAAAGAAACGAATCGTGAAGCGTGTCACACCCACTCTCACTCAATCCTTCCATTCAATTCTAGGGTTTTTTTCGCTCAAATCCTCTATAATGGGTACCAAGGTCAGGAGACCCTCGCATGCTGGTTCTTGGTACACCGACAATCGTAAGTCCCTCAAATTATCATTGACGATTCTCCAATTTCGAGTTCAATTTCTCTGATCGGGTTCAAAATATCCATTTTTTAATCTTTCAATCGCTGTTTCTCTCGATTCACGTAATTGGGTCGAAGTTTGTTAATATATTAAACGGTTTGATTGTTTTGAACTACTTCAGAACAGTTAAAGTTTTCAACTTTCTATTCTTTTGGTTCACTCACTAGTTATCAGTTACACCCTTCTACTTATGTTTTTAATTTTAAAATTTTAATTGTTATTATTTTAATTTTATTTTCAGCTAAGCTGCTTTCAGAGGAACTTGATGGGTGGTTGCAATCATGTGGTTTGACCAAGTCTCCTGACGTACGGGGAGTGATAGCACCGTAAGTGGAAGTATTTTTATTTTTGTTGATTTTGGTTTGAACTTTAATGATTTTGGTTTTTGAGATAAAGTAACAACTATAATGTGTGCTTGTGGTGCAACTGGAATGCTATGATGTTAGACATGCAGGTTATTCCTATTCAGGAAGAGCAGCTGCTTATGCCTTTGGAAACATTGATCCATCAACTATGTGGGTTTTTTTCTTGTTTGCTTCTTCTTACTGTTCTCATATTCATAGTCCTCTTTCTTGTTTGTGGAAGCAGGATGGATTAGCTTCCTTGTTCTTTTTCTTGTGCTTCTGTAGTTCCTGCAAACTTATGGATTGTTATTATTTTCCCTTCTTTGTATTATATGGCGGTGTCAGTACTCGCGTGTTCCTTCTTGGTCCTTCTCATCACTATTACACTCCAAAGTGTGCACTTTCAACTGCAACTGTCTACAAGACACCCATAGGTGACCTGCCTATTGATTTCGAAGGTAAGGGTTGAACTGTATGAGTCTTTAAGGATTTTAAGTTGTGGTTACCATGCAGGTATTGAGGGCTTATGCAGGAGTAATTGTGGCCAACATGGTTTGTAATCATGGCATAGCGGCTAGTGTGGTTGTTGCTGTCACACCATGTTGTCCGCAATTTAAACCATTCTTATTGTCTAGTTTATATGGTCTTTAGTTGAGTCGAATAACATGGTGTGATCCATGTAATTGACCTCACTTGGTGGGATAAGACTTTTTGTTGTTGTCGTTGTTGTTGTTCTTATTGTTACTGTATTGGTCATTCTTGCTTGTATTCTTAGCAAGGATTTGAAGGTGAGATTCTTTTTTGTTAATGTAGTTTCTTTGTGTAATATTGATGAGGGGTATGAATTAAGAAAATAGAAATAAGTTGATTATATTAATATTGAAAGTCAAATTTATGTGATGTTGGTTAGTTTCTGAGTAGTGAAGATGGTAGTTTATTTGAATTGATTTGTTGAGAACTGATTCATTTTGTTTGACTTTGATAATTATCCTTTCTTTCCTCTTTGCCCTCATTTAACTTTTTGTTATTTTGCCAGTAATTGAGGAGCTTAAAGCCACAGGGAAATTTGAACTGATGGATATTCGTGTTGATGAAGCTGAACATAGCATGGAAATGCACCTGCCATATCTTGCTAAAGTATTTGAAGGGTAAGTTTTTTTATATAGAGCTTCCTGTGTTGAAACTATGCAACAGGGACTGAATTCATATATTGATGCAGGCACCAGGTGAAAATTGTACCCATTTTAGTTGGTGCTGTTAGTGCTGAAAATGAAGCTATGTATGGACAGATTCTTGCCAAATATGTAGATAATCCCAATAACTTTTTCTCTATTTCATCAGACTTTTGTCACTGGGGATCTCGGTATGTACTATTTTTACACATTCAACTGCCCCCCTCCCAAAGGGAAAATTTCCATGCTTCATGATTCGAAGGAATCATAGATCTTGGGAATCCTAATTCTGATGTATGATTAAAATTTATTTTGTTGGTCATAAATATTCTTGCGAATATTTATCTATGTTTCTTGGGAATCAAAGATTTTCAGGATTAATTTTAATAGAATTTTCCCAGAAATGTTAATTATTTATCACATTAAATGATTATACCGAATTAAAACTTTTTGCCAATTTGGGACCTCCTTCCATGAGAACAATTATGTGGGAAACAGGTAAAAAAATCCGGGAAATTAATGATTCCTGGGAATGCTATTTTTTAATAATAAACCAAACATGGGAAACAAAATTCCTACTTCAAATTCCTAAGAAACTAAAAACTCTCCTTTTATGAAAGATTCCGTTACAGTTGCTTGAGATGTGTTAAGAGCACCCACAAAAGACAAATATTCACACTCCAGTAATGTTTTCCTTTGGCATTTATTTGACAATACTTGTTTGATTATTTACATTGTTCAAATAATATGCTTAGAGTCTACTACAGTCCTACATAATCAGTTTATAAGTTGAGAATTACCCAAGCTTTATGAGCACTACCTAAGCCTTATCTCTAGTGGATGTGTGAGACTAAACACACCCTGCACAATGAAGGTGCTCCAAGAGGTAAACTCCAACAATGAATCTAGTATAGACATTTGGGCTTATGTCCTAATTCAATCTCACAAAATGATTTATAAGGTGAGAATTATCCAAACTTTATAAGCACTACTTAGGCCTTATCCCTAGTTGATGTGAGACTAAAGTACTAAACAGACCCCTAACATCCTGCACAATGAAGATGATTGCAATTAAAGTGACTTTTCAACAAATAGCTCCAGTGTTTTGAATGCTTTACACTTATTGATCATCGTTATGTATGTCATGGATATCTCGTCTTATTAGTTTGAAGCATATGTAGACTATTGTACATTTAAATATTTTTTTATGTTTATATAACCTTCTGATTCTGATTGACATTTTGTGTCAGATTCAATTACATGCACTATGACAAGAAGCACGGGCCTATATACAAATCTATTGAGGCCCTAGACAAGATGGGCATGGATATCATAGAAACAGGAGATCCAGAATCATTCAAACAATATCTGTTGGAGTATGAAAACACAATATGTGGAAGACATCCTATTAGTGTTTTTCTTCATGTAAGTTCCTTATAAATTGTCACAATATTCTTATGAAAGTAGCTCTTACCTAATTTGAAAATCTCACTATAACTTGAAGTAAAGAACAATTATATTATTGTATCATTGTTATTGTTATTATAAAATCATGTTTTCTTATCAAATCAATATGGAGTTGATTAATCAATTTGAGAACTTCACCACTTCTTTACCTGTCCAAACAAAAAAGGTGATAAAGATGCAAATAGATCACTTGTACAATTGTACTTTGTTGCTTTCTTGAAATCTTGAATGCTCTTTAATTGCTTGAAGAAATTTTCCTTAATTGTGTGTTTTGATATTTGAGCTTCTTTTAATAATCCAATTAGCAGTTCATTGATAAAAGATTTTAGGCTTTGTTCAAAATTACTGTTATTTGTTTTAGGGAAGTGAGGCAAAAAAACATATAGGTTACTGACTTTGTTGGTTTTCAATTTCATTCTGGATTTATTTGTGAGGCCAAATCAAATATCTAGCTTTCTAAAGTTTCCCTGTTTTTGTCCTTAATGAACTATTTTTGAGTCCATTAATAGGTAAATGTTCGAAATTAGTGTTTTTATTATTGTTGATATTTGGATTTGGTGAAGCATCACTTCTTGTGATTTCACTATTTCACTGTATTTGAGAACTAGTTTGAGGCATCTATTGTGAAACTTGCAAGATAAGAGTGCAAAACCTAGTTGCACTTAACTGGCATTTTACTTGTTTCAAAAATTTATCTTTGTAACATTTACCAACATTTCTTGTAAGTTTTATGGGGTACACTGAAATTTCACTAAATATTGGTAAAATAAATTGAAGGATGTCTATCTGGTCTGTATATGGTATCCCTTGATCCATATATGTTGTAGTTTATGACATGAAATGAGTCTTTCTGTTCAATGCTGATCTTATATTTACTTTCAATCTTTTGCAATTTTATCAGATGCTGAGGAACAGCTCAACAAAGATAAAAATCAAATTTCTTCGCTATGAGCAGTCTAGCCAGTGCAAAAGTACCAGGGATAGTAGTGTTAGTTATGCATCTGCAGCAGCAAAAACTGATCAATCGAGCTCCAGTTGAAGGTCTTCATTTATGTGGCATTCAGCAATTTCATTTCCTTTAAATTGACTATTTATATTTAAGCTTTGAACAAATGGATATTATGTTCCTGTTTATAGATCATTCTCACTAACATATATCACTTGTCCTTAGCCGGGGAAATTGTCAAATAATCAAATTCCTTTACACTTTTAGTTGGCACCCCTAGCTAACATGCTTGGAAAGTTGTCACTACGAACATGTAATTTAATCATGTTTTGGTTGCAACTGTCAAATTCTTAAATTGCTCTTTCTTCAGCTTTGTTCTTATTGTAGTCTTAGCTGCGGTAATGATGTGTTAGTAGTGCTTGCAGTGGCATTGGCATATGATGTGATGTTAGTGGGAGGGCAACTAAACTGCATTTGTGGTATCAAGTGTCTTTTACAAGAGGTATTCACAGTAGAAAAATTAAAAATATTTTATCATGTAATGAGTTCATGGAGTGTGCAAGTTAAATAGTTTTTTTGGGAAGACATAGTTAGGACTGTGTTGACTAGTATTTAATGGGAGTTGTTAGGTAATTCTTTGAGGTAAGACCCAGTTCTTAGTTGGAAGCACCATTATCTAAGACTCCTTTAAAATATTGATTGTTTAGCACAAGGAATAAAGATCCGAGGTAACTAGGGAGATTCATTTTAAGTGGTTTCTGTGTTGGAGTAAAAAGTTGTTGAAGTTCTATAGGACTTATATTAGTGAGTTAAGAACCATTAGACATGCCTAACTGGACTTTTAGTTGTTTTTGTATTATGGGTTGAAAATATAACTCCATTTCTTGGGCTCCAACTTCTTGCACCCTTTAAATTTCTTTAATCTCCATTTTTCATTTTCGAATGAGTATTTCAGGGAGGAAAGAGGGTGCTAAGAAAATTTAAAGGGTTTAGAAAGAAATATTCCATATGTTGGGGATGTTAGTGACATGACAATATGGTAGAAAATACAAATGGTAGAAAATGAAAATTCAGATTATCCCTTTAATGTTTTCCGTACGTTCACTTTTGAATCATCATCAGGATGAGGAACTTTGTGTCGCAACTAATTTTTGTTGTTGATAGTGCCAGCTTGTTTGAGCTTTTTTTAACTAAAAGAGTAATTTTCAGTCCAAAATTGTCGAAGAGGAGAAAAAATATAACAGGTTTGAGATTATCCAATAACCAAAATATAAAGGGTCTTCATAAATAGATTTAGTTTCATTTGGATTTTAACCAATCCTGTTAGGTGGATTGTTACTTCCCATGTGAGTATTTCAATATGGATAACTAAAGTGATATGATAATTGTTTATTTGATAGGTAAGAAAATAAGATTTAATTATTTTTGGGTAAAATACGTTTTTCAATAATAGATTTCAACAATATTTGTATTTAGCACATAAAAATTTTATGAGTTTTATTTTTAGTATATTAACTAAAATTTAATTAATTTTAATATACCATGTTTTGGTTTCTAGTTTGTGTTAATTAATTTATTTAAATAATGATGTGGACTTAAGTTTAATAATATTTTATTACAAGCCAGTTACGTTGTTTAGTGAAAAAAGAATTCCAGTAGCTAAAAACCACCCCTCATCAAACCTAATGCCAATGTATAATAAACATGATCATTGAACGTAAGTAAGAAAGGAATTGTTCACAGGTTTTTTAGATAACTATCTTATTACCACCAAGTGATTCATGATTTATTATTTATTGTAGTTAACAATGATTATATATATATAATTATACTACTGTAATTTTTATCAATTTTTATACTATCAATTTTATTATGAATATCTATGGTAAATTTGGCCAAAATTGAACAATTATAAAATTTTAATTAAATTGTTAATATATATAGTTTAAAAATATATATTAATTTTGATATATATATATATATATATATAAATGATGAAATTTGTAATAGGAATTTGCAATCTCACAGTACATTTTAAAAAAAAAATGTTGAAATGGAAATTTATTAAATGATGTAATATAATAATTTTTTTTAATTCGTATTTCTATATTTCAAATTTTATTAATTCTTCGCAAAAAAGCAAAACATGCCTAAGAATTTAGAGGAGTAACATCTATTATACACTTAGTAATGAAATTTTATTCTAAATTTTTACTAAGAACAAGAAGAAATCATAACTTAACGATCATAATCAGAAGCTACTACCAGTATCTTTAAAGATATCAATGTTGGTGTGAGTCGTATAAACCACACCTTTACCATTTATATTCGTATCTTATTTTCTTTTTGTTTTTGTTTTTTAGTGATACGAGATATTTAATTTATTATGTGTATATTGAAATATATTACAGTTTATAAAATAGTAATAAAATAGAACCGAAGACTTTGGCAATGATATGAAAAAGATACAAATGAAAGTGAATATAAGTTCTATTTATAGAACTTAAAAAGGTAATTAACAATTAACAAACATTCCTAACAATTTAACAAATTCTACTAATACATCAAACATAAATAAGTTAACATTCTGTAACATTTTATGATCAATCAATGATGCATTGGTCTTAACTATTCACCTGAATGTGCCTCAATGATTTTTTATCCAATCACCCCCTGGCTTCTGAGGTTCAAACACGTAAACACTACCATCTGTGAGCCCTACAACAAACTGGTTTGGTTTCTGTGGATGTGCAGCTATGGAAATTGGGTAGATGCTCAAACTGCAACAAATAAATAATATCCAATTTAAATTCAATGCAAATGTCACATGCAATTAACAAATGCCAAAATCACTATTCACTTTTGCTAAAAAATCATGGGGTGTGTCTGTTGTTTCAAAGTCTTCATTATCATTCTTATTTAATTAAATTTTATATAAATTATCTAAAATAGAAATTCTATAGACAAACATGAACTTGATACATAAACTGTCAATAGTTCTCTTGCAAGATGCAATATTTTAGTTGAAAATATGATACTTACAACACACTTCTTACTTATAAAGATTGACAAATGTTAAAATAATGTAACCTGGAGATGAAATAATGGCTGCCCAGATTGAAAAGATTTTCAATCCTTGTTAATCTAAACAGATTCTCATGAATAGTAAAAGTTGTTAATTTAGTAATAATTATTTTTAAAATTATATTTCCCATTTATTTTTCATAATTATACTATGAAAATTTAACAAATTTAAACTCTAAAATTATATACCTTGAAATTGGAGGAAGATAGGAAGAGGTACAAATCCTAAAACGAATTTCAAAATTTGTTGCATCAAATATTATCACTTTCCCATCAACCAAAATGGAATACACAGTGTGACCATCTGATGAGAAGGTTGCTTGAGAGATAAGCTGTGGAACTTCTGGAACCCACTGTCATGAAGTAAACAGCAAATTCATTAAGTTGAAAAATGAAAAAAAGAAAAAGAAAAAGAAAAAGAAAAGAAAAAGAAAAAGAAAAGAAAAGAATGGACTTTCATGAGAGAGAACCTCATTGACACATCTTAGTTCTGTTGTTTCATATATTGCAAGATGACCAACATATACCACAAGGAATTTTGTTTGATCTGGATGAAACTGGATTTGAGTTTCAGATTCTGATATTTGGTTTTCTTGTATATGCAAATTTATATCTTTCAGCTTTTCCCACTCATTAGTATTCCATAGAATGATCTGTCACAGAAATCAAATTATTATACAAAGCAATTTATATAAAGCAAGAAATAGGTAAAATATGTTTTTATCTTTCAACATTTTTAGAAATTCAGTTTTAATCTCTATAAAAATGTAATATTATTAGTTCTTACATATATTGAAGTTGACATAGTTTTAATACGGAAAAAAAGATACACACACCCTTTAAAACACAAACTTGTATCTAATGTTCATCAAAAGTAATTTTCTTTTTGAGTTTTCTTCTTTATTAAAAATTAAATACTTGAATAATATATTATAAATCACATAGTAATTTTTATTATTTTGATGTCTTCGGCATTATTTTAATTTGTCAAAAACTAAAAACATGTGTTTCTAATAAAATGCATAACTAAAGCAAATTAATTTTTATAGGAACTAAAATTAAAATATAGAGACATTTTAAAGGGTAAAAGTTGTATTTTACTTAGAAAAATAACTATAGTTGATTGTTGGAAATTCTAGGTGTTACTTAAATATATGACCAAATTAGTATATATAAAGTGATATAAATCTCACTTCATAAACCGGTTTTTATGAGATTAAGTTAAGCTAAACTCATTTCTATTATAGTATCAGAGTCTATCCTATTAAGATTAATAGACCTATTACACCATTCCTCACCTACATATGTCTTATCTCACAATTGTCTTGTCCTAGAAATATCTAGTCCTATGTTCAAATTAAGAAAAAGGATTGTGTTAAAGATCTCATATCTCCTAAAAATATAAGCAAATTAATATATAAAGTGGTGAAAACCTTATCTCATTAATCGATTTCATGAGGTTGAATTAGAGTATAAGTCCATTTCTGTTATTGATCAAACAAAGCATATTACACTATTAGTTATTATTAAAATGCATCAAAAATGGGTTCTGGAGAACTAATTCTCAATAGTAGGTATGTTGTGGCTGGCATGATTCATGGAAAGACTATTAAAGACTAACCTGAGCATTTGCATCACCAGATATAAGAATATTGGAAGTATTTGAGAAGGCAAGAGCAGTAACTCTTTTAGAGTGACCCTCAAGCTTGTGTAAAACCTGACATAAATGTATGATATGGAAAAAGACATTGGCTTCAATATTCTTTAAACATGTAATGGAACACATCTTTCTAGAAAGAGAGAAAGAGATATACCTGATCATCGCGGACATTATATATAATTAAGCTGGAGTCATCAAAGCCAATACCAAATATATTGTTATCTTCAGGGTAGAAGGCAAGAGATGTCACCATAGGTGGTGGAGACATGATAGTTCTCAGAGTCTGCATTATGCAATGTATGCCATAAATTAAGTTCAATTATAACAATAACGTCATTCTAACTTACAAAATTGAAACAAATAGCATACAGCATGGTATAAATGGAAATAGGATGAAATGTGTATTAGAAATGCACTTCAGACTTAACTCATTTTCATTTTCATAAAATTGACCCATAAAGTAAGGTTTGCACTTATTTAATATACTTTAATTTAATTTTATCTTTAGGTGATATGAAATCTTTAACCTACTTCTTACTATAAGACCTCCCAACTCGAACATGTGTTTACATATTTATAAACCCAACAATTTTATTAGTATAAATTCTGATATCATATTAGAAGTGAATTTTAAACCTAATTTATTTTTACTCGTAAAATAAGGTTTGCACTCATTTAATATATTTTAATTTAACCTTATTTTTAGGTGATATGAGATATCCAATAACAAGTTAAATGAAATCATAGCTAATTTTTGTGAGACTGATGTTTATTTTTTATGAATGTCTAGATGAAAGGAACTCCAACTGCCTAAAACATCGACATTATCAGCACTAAACAGTTTCATAGCAATGGAATTTGAATTGTTTACCCTATCTCGGGTAATTTTTAGGTTTAAATTTTTTAAAATGAAAATTGGTTTCAATTTTTTTTTTCTAGTTTGAAAGAAGTTTTCATTTTTTCAATCTAGATTTTAATATTACCTTATATGACACCATATTGAACAAGGAGATCATGCCCCCTGATGTTGATATGACATATCCACCCTGTTTTGATAATGCAAAACAGGAAACTGGGTTTTGACATTTACTTGAAAGGTCATTCACCATAACTTGGAAGCCATCCTTTGGTTGCTGCAATTGAGGGCAAACCTGAACACTAGCCTACAAGCAAAAATTGCATTATTATGAAAAAAATAAATCTCTAAACAAATCTCAAGAGAGGAAAAGAAAAGAGAAAAAAAAGGAGAAAATCATATCTAAAGAAAGTGAATTACCTTGCCATCCAAGTTAAAGCCAGTACGTGGCCAGAGCCAAATCAGATGAATACCATTGGATGCCAATGCCAAAAGTGAATTTCCAGCATTGTTGTAAGCCAGTTTAACAATCTGCTTCATGAACAGTTAGTTAATCATCATTTTTTATAGTAGTTAGTTTGTATATCTCATCTTATAGTTTGTGTACCTACCAGACCCATTAATAGTGGGTCGAGAAATAAAGAAATGATATTTAACCAAGATAGAGTCGGCCTAGGGTGAAAAAGATGAGCTGAAATGTTTAAGGCCCAAAAGATAATCTTATTGGAAAAGTGATGAGAAGATTCGTAACGAAAGATTTATGTTAATAAGTTATGAAAGTTTTAAAAGTAATTTAAAGGAAATCATAGAGAATTCATAACCGTATTCTGAGTAAAAGCTCATAAAAGCTCATTATGGTGATAAGGTATGACTATAGTATAAATAGACATTCTCTGATGAGTAGGTAATTCATTCTATCTTTAATATCTTTCAATATTGCATACACTAGTTTATTGACTTGAGCGTCGGAGTGTAAACGCAAATTCCCCCATTCGATTTTGGTGAACTCTTAAGCCGACCGAGGTGTTTGGAGCAAGTAATCTGAGAAGAAAACGGTCTGAAGCAGGAGAGGAGGTATTTGGTACTTCGTCTTGTAAGTACAGTTTGCATACACAAAATTTTGGTGTGGTTATAAGTTTAGTATACTAGTATATTTATTATAGATATTTTACTGAAGAAATCTAATGATAGACACGCGTTAAGGGATTAATGGATCATGTCATGTGTATTGTTCAAACATGTTAGAAAAAAAATAATCTCAATAACCATATAAATGACATACCTTTCTCACTTCAGGGTGCTTAGGGAGCTGCAAGAACTGGCACTGAGATGATGTGCCAATCTCAAATACATTCCTTGATTTGTTATGGGATTCTTCAATTGAAAGGTTTTTCACATCCCCCAAAACTCCATTGCAGTTTCCCTGAAAATAAATTATGAGATGTTGGTTCTGGTTGCAGAGTAAAATTATAATGAAAGCTAGCAGATATTTGCAGTTTCATTGAGACTGTATTTCTCAAAACCTGTTAGACTACTACGATGACAAGATCTTTGGTGACATTAGATATGCCCCTAAAAACCAACTTATTAGTTTAAATAGTACTTTTATTAGTCAACATCAAAAGTGTCTTCTGCATAGGACACCAAAATTTTTGTATGTATAGTTATCAAAATAAAAATCCTTGTCCAATAATGTAAAAGAAGCATTATCAAATACTATAAAGAAATAAAATCATCTTAGAAATATTATAAATGACTCCTAAACATGTTAAACTTGGAAGAAGAAAGGATAGGATTTGTTACCAAAATTTTTCAATCACTAAACAATATAGGTGAAATGTTTCATCCAGCTAACCTGTTCAGAATCCATACTTGGCCTTCCACTAGTTGAAAGCTTCCACTCCATAGCTATTCCTAAAGAAAAAAAGCTACATCATAAGGGTGAAACTAAAATAGTAGAAGTATTTCAAAAATTTGGGATTGTGACAACCTATGATAAATAAGCATGCATCAAATTAGTTGCCTGAAAAAACCATCAAAGCGTATATACCTGAATTTGTTAGAGAAGATGCAGAAGGTTTGGAATTACTGTCATGATCCCTTAAAAGGTCAGGTTCTTGATCAGGCTTCTGATGCTTCTGCCATTTTAAGCTAAAAAATATGGAACAGTAGATAAATTTTATTTGTGGCTAAAATGCATATCTAGAAGTCAAGAGTAGCAGAAAAAGGATTACACAATGTGGAAGAACAACTAGCCTAAGAAAGTGTGGAGGCAAGAAAAATATCAATGCATATTCCCTAGCATTAGGATGATATAGTGAAACCTTTGATTGAGAAGATGGCGTAATCTGTGAATTTCAATGTCTGGAAGTTTTAGCTTTCCACTTAAAAGAGGATGTTGAATTATAATTTTCTTAATTTCAAACATCAGATTCTTCCTCGCAGAAATTGCATCTCGATATGTTGGTTTAATTTCCCTGTTTAGGACCAACAAATTAAAGATAAAATAATGGTAAGCATATCAAACAATATCTCATTGAATAACCTAAGAAATTGAAATATACCTTATATTATCAACTATTAAAAGGTGACTAAGGTCTTTGATCAACTTCTCATTTCCTTGTCCAAAGACTTTGAGATCCTTCAAGAGGATATCTAAGGCCTTGTAACGATCGTTACTGAAATAAACAAACACTTTTAGATAAAAATATGCACCAACACAAGAATAGCCTTGTTCTTGAAGAAACATTGAACTACTTTACTATGAAATTTGAGTTTTGTCCTTTTAAAATTTACAAAAATATACACCAACACAAGAATAGTCTTGTTCTTGAAGAAATATTCACTACTTTATTATGAAATCTGAGTTTTGTCCTTTTAAAATTTACTATGTGTGCGGATATGAATTGATAACATTTCGATTAGTCTCAAGACATAGAATAACCGGAAGCATTTCGGCACTAGGAGACCAACCAAGAACACTTCGGTTGCCCTAACAACAATAATTATAATCACAAAACACATACTTAATTGTAACTAAGGAAGGCTAATCACAATCATTACCATAGTAAAAATATTCTGTACGAGAAGACTAAAGTCATAAACCAGACCCAACAGATCAGACTTACAAAAGAATAGTATAAATAGAGTAATAAATGAAAGGTAAATATTGATTTTTGATTTGACATATACTGAATTACATTGAATTTATTAGTAATTTAAGCGTTAGAGCGCCTCTGCAGATACCTCACCTAGTTTGTCCAAGAAGTGACCAAAATCAAAGACAGATACCCCACCTAGTCTGTCCAAGATGTGACCAAAATCAAAGACAGAAGACGTTACCATAAAGAAACGTATCTTAGACTAACCGGTTCCATAAAAATACTATAAATTGTTTTTTTTTTTTAATTTCATTTTTTATAGGAGTATGAGACTAGAAAGCTTACTTGTCTAATGCCTCAAAGTATTTCTGTTTCCTCATTTCAAAGTATATTTTGATTGAGTAGTCGTTGTCCTTGACCTTTGTAAATCCTAAAAGATAATTCTCAGCCTCATCCCACTTGCCCTTAAGCACCATGTCCTCAAAATACTTCAAGTCAAAGAATAAACCACTCTCACTACCAAGCCTGTAAATGAAAGATTGACGGAAAAACAACATGGCAAAAGAACAATTATACACATATAAACATAAAAACAATACAATAATCAGTGAAAGAAAGACACATACGTGCGTGCTGCTTCCTTAAAACTTTGTTCATGAAAGTACTGCAAGACCAATAGGGCAAGCTCTTTGTTGAGGTCAAAAGACATGTTGCTACGTTTGATTTCCAATATCGCGTGAGATCAAAATGTTTCACTGATCAATAGCAAACTGTGTAAGACATAAGGTGTGATAATGTATTTATAATTTAATAAATGCAATATGTTTAAGTTTTTAACAATTTTTTAATGTTTTATATTAAAAGTATTAAATTTTTATCAGTATGTAGAAAGTATTAATTTTTTTATCAGTGTATAGAAAGTATTAAAATAAATTATAAATACAGTTAATGCCTTGGAAGCATAAAAACATTTAATACTTATCATTCAAAGTACCAAATAAGAAAATTTGAAAGAAAATATAGTAGAAATATTTATAAAAAGGATGTTATAAGAGAATTTAAATTATTCTTTATTTTTAAGATAATTTTTTAGGTGTATGAAAAAAGGCATATAGATATGAGTGATCTCATGGGAGACAAGAGAGAAAGAATTAGTCCACTAGATTTATTTTTTTATTTTTATTTTTATTTTTTTTACATCAAAGTATAGGGAGAAAAAGAGGGGGCATAGTTGAGTCACTAATTAAAAGAAGTAATCACAAATCAAATCTTAAATAAAATTTAAAATATGTAATGTAGTAAAATCTTGATAAACTTTGAAAATTCGATAATTTATTGGTTTTCCAGAAAGTAATAGATTTTTAATTGAAATGGGATAACATCTTAATTATAATATTATAATAACAGAATACAAACGATCCCTTTCAAAATAACATAATACTTAAACGTGTAATTTTTTTTTGAATCTTTAATAAAAAGAGGTCAGAAAGTGAGAAGAGTTGATATCATACAAAAGTTATAAAATGATCACTAAATATTTTCTTGAATTATTAAAATAATAGAAGAACTTTTTTCTAAAGAGAATAATATTTTAAATTTAATTATAATTATTATCTAATATAGTAATTGAGAACATTAAATAAAAAATTACAATAATATCCTTAATTTTACTTTATTAATAAATTGTTTTTATAAGATTTGTATTAATTCATAACAATTTTAAGTTTTTTATTAATTTTCCAGACCTTTTCACAATATATTTATTGTATTGATCTATACCAATATTAGATATTTTATATTTTTAATTATATAAAGTTTTTTTATGATATCATCTAAATACTAGCATGATAATTATTATTATAAGTGAACTGTACCAAAAGAAAGATTTCATCTCAATATCAAATTATCCAATATACAAAAATCTTAATAAATCTTCTAGTGATTAGATCGTCCTTTCTGATTGTTTATCAGTTTGGGGATGATATAAAGACCTTGGTCGGAATCTTGTCCCCAATGCCTCTTGTAGTGTCTATTAAAATCGAGAGATAAAATTGGAATCTCAATAAGAGATAATATTAGAAGGTACTTTAAGAAGCCTAACTATCTCTCTAATATATAAGTATGTCAATTTAGTCATTAAGATCCTCAAATTTATTGAAAAAAAAAATGGACACTCTTTTTCTATCTATAAACAATTACCTAGATCGAATCATGTCCTCTAACAATCTGTGGCAAATAAGTAACAAAGTACATGATAATAGTATCTCACTTCTACTCAAGAATCTTCATTTTTTGTAACATTCCTCTCGACTCAAGAATATTCATTTTTTGTAACATTCCTCTCAAACTTTGATGTTTCAAGTAAAATAGACGAGCACATAATTTGTTGCATCACACTTCGTACCAAACCATTAGTAAACTTTCTTCAAATTTTAATACATCTTAATCATACCAGAATGCAAACTAAGTCGACTCCTATGACTCTCATCCAATATCATTTTCTTTAATTTAGTATAAATCCGAATACATATATTTTCTTAGAATGTCAAGATCCTATCATATCCGAGTTTGAAATCCTTAATCTGTTCAGTTCCAAACTATTTCATCACCTTATTTAATCTTGAGTTAATATGTTGTCTTTCTTTACTCACACTTAGAAAATCATTTACTATGGTAAGCATACCACAACTAATACCAATACACAAAATTTGTACACCTAGTTACATGTTTCTAAATCTCTCTAACAATGTTAGCTCTTTAATCATCATAATTGCTTCTACTGAAAGCGTTTGCTACCATATTTGACTTACTAGGATGTTAATTTAATTGGAAACCGTAATCTTTAAAAAATTTTATCCATCTTCACTATGTCATATTCAATTCTTTCTGGTTAAACAAATATTTCAAACTCTTAGGATCACTAAAGGTTTCAAAGCTAGCACCATATAAATAGTGTCTAGAAATTTGACAACTATTGGAATATCATCCACCCTTCTATTCCTTGAAACCTCCACTTGAGTCAAGATAATGAAGCATTGAGCTCTATTTTTCAATTCACTCCAAACTTGTTGAGTTGAAGTATTTACTTCTCCTTAAGAATTTGAAAACACCAATCTCTTCTAATTGCAATAAATGAGGATGTGATTGGCACACAACCAATTCATTTTCAAGATCACTTCTAAATTTTTCAAAGACAAACTAATCAAATTCACCTTATACTTATGCCCTTCAATCATAACTAGACGTCGAATACACAGTAAGGAGGTTATCACTAGGTTAGTTGTTGGTATAAATACTACTAACTCACATGGCATCTCACACAAAAATAAGTTCAATTTATCTATATATGTCTAATATAAAGGAGTGTGTAGCACTCAAATCATATAATACTCTCAAGGGTATGTAAAAAATAAAATACATACCTTGTACTAGGTTCTATGGACGATGAACTCTTAGCTCCACTCAAAGCAAACACTCGTCCAACTGTTTGAGGTTTAATATCACCTCCCTGCAACCTTGAAGATGCCCCACCAGATGTTGCAAAATCTATCTTTGATCACAATCTTTAACCCTATGATCATGCTTTTGACACATAAAACATATCCTCGAAAAAGTTGTTTGAGATGTCACCTAATTTGCTAGTTGCAGAATATGGTCTTCCACATCGAAAACATGTAAGGAGATGACTAAGTAGTACTACTACCACTCTTGGATTATTTAGGTCGAGAATAGGTTTTCTTATTTGTTCTCCCCTTCCCACTTAATGATTCATTGGATTGGACCTTGATAACTCAACTTCTTCCTTCCTAAAGCTTCTCTATTGTCTTTGTCTTCTCCACTAGTTCTTGAAATTCTCAAGTGGCTAGTGGTACCACCAAAAGCTTGAGTTTAGCCCTCAAGCTTTCCTCAAAATTCATACACCTTCAAACCTTAAAGGTAGCTAGAGTGTAGAACCTCGCCAAATGTTTGAATCTTGTAGCACAGTCGTGCATTAACATGTTACTTTTCTTGAGTCTTAGAAATTATGGTTCCTTCTTAAATCAAGCATTATTAAGAAAATATTTCTCCAAAAATCTTCGTTGGAAGTTCTCTCAATCTATGCCTCTCCTTGGGCCACCATCAACTACTAAACTCCCATCACCAGAACTCAACTTCCTCATTCAATAGATATGAAGCAAACATCACCTTCTTATCTTCAAGACATAAGACAACTCTAAAAATATTCTCCATCTCTTATAACCAATGCTCGACTACATTCTTCCCTAAATTGCCCTTGAATTTAAGACGATTATGCCTCACAAAATCAATCAATATCATATGTTCCATCTGTCAATACCCAAAAAAGGATATTGTCATAGTTAACCTCCATTACTATTATGTAGCCTGTTGCCACAACACTCTATTGTTGCATTGCAACTGTGATCATTTCCATTGCCCTTGTTAGGGCATCCATACTTATTCTAGGGACAGATGAAATAGGTAGTCTAGTAGGTTATGGTGTCATCCTAAATAGATAACCATATTATTTTCCTAATTGTATCATACTCAATCATCACATAACAGAATGTGGTAAACTCACTCACCCCAAATCTAGCAATGACACTACTTCCTCTAATACCATAATTATAACAACCTTATAAATCACTACTAAAATAGTACTTAGTGTATCATAATTATTCTCGTAAATTGAATAATACATCATGTGTATTTGTATCAATTATAAAAGGAGAATTGCTACTAGTATAAAATACATGCATAAAAGATATCAAACTACATAATATACTAGTATAGATATATTCTCTTATCACCCCATAACTCTCTAGACTACCTTGGTGGTCAAAACGTCTCTCTTTCACCTATTAAATTACCTACTCTCATATAATAAATATGGTTATTGTAGTCAAGAAATTAAGGGTGAGTTAACTATTAAAAACTAATGTCAAAAAAATTTATTAAATCAAATAACATGTTTAGTACCATTTATATATAAAAATTTTATCACACAGTTGTATATTCCAATCATAGATGCCTTCTATAACACTCGATTACTATACCTAACTCAAAGACTACTACCTAGGTGTCATATTGTGATCGACATTACATTATAAACTTGATCAAAGTACCATTCTAACCATCCTAAACACATGGTAGGACTATTGACGCCCTTCACTCTTCCTAGCCTATCTCTTTGTAATCTTAGGTGTGATTCCAACAATCCCCCATTGATTCCTCATTACCTAATCCCATAATCTATATGATGTGACCAATTAGTGAAGTCTGGAATCTCATTGAATTTGTGCAAGCATAGTCACCACACAACATATATCGGTACCTCCTCAAGTACCAATAATGCATACAAAAATTCAACTGATGGCACCAACCTTAACAGCTCAGTTTAGCCAAATGAGTTCAACAACTCGACCAAGAGCTTAATAATTCAACCAAAAGAGCTTAATAGCTTTGTTAAAAGAGCTCCACAACTCAAAAGCTCAACTAAGAGCTCAACAACTCAACCAAAAGAACTCAACAACTCTGCCAAAAGAGCTCAACAACTTGGCTAAAAGGGCTCTACAACTCAACAACTCAACAAAGAGCTTAACAACTCGATCAAAAGAGCTAAATAGTTTGGCCAATAACTTAATAGCTCAACCAAAAAAGTTCAACAACTCGATCAAAAGAGCTTTACAACTCAACCAAGAGTTGAACAACTCACTCAATAGAGCTTAATAGCTTAGTCAAAAGTATTCAATAGCTTGGTCAAGTGCTCAACAGGTTAGCCAAAAGAGCTCAACAACTCAACAAGAGCTCTTATCACTTAAACCAAAATCAAGTCAAGTTCATTCTCTCCCTTCAAGATGTTTTCACTTGAACAACTCACACCTCACTCAAACGAGAAGACTTGTCGTAACTTTTACTTGAGAGAAAAATGTCACTTGAGTAAATTATTGTCGCTAAAATCACATTTTCTACTTCCAAAAATCAACTCTTCAACTACCAATCTCTCACTCATGCAAAAATCATTTTGCTTGAGCGTCGATGACAAAAAAATCAAGGAAAAATGAACCTCTAACATGTTTCTTAATCATCCAACACCATTCATTCATGGCTAAGCTATCAAAACTCATATTCATACCACACTCTCACTTCATAATAATTTATTTTATAATATCCACAATATGTTACTTTTGAATAATAACCTAACTTACCTAGATATCTCTATAAATAATTTCCTTCTAGAAATTCATCCTTCAAAATATAGTTCAAAACTTTTAAAAATCTGCCTAATATTCTAAGTATAAAGACTTATTTTTATTCCTCAAAACTTTAACTTAAAAGAGATTTTAATAAATATTAAATTATTTATATATTCAATTATCCAATCGATAGAATTCTCCTTTCTATTTTTAGTTCTCGATGGTCTCTTCTAGATATGAAATTTGAAAAAAATTTATTAATTTAAATTTAAAAAAATTAAAATTAATGTAAAAGATAAAACTTATATAAAAATTATATATATATATATATATATAAATTTCACACTGTTACATTTAAAAATTCAGATAACAAACACATTTTTATTATAGTTATAACATTTAATGACTTTTAAACATATTTGCTTTGGAAGATATTGTAACATCCCAATTTTTGAGTTTAGTTAAATAATTATAATTGAGTTTATAAGATAAAATAAAATATTTTTTGAAATAAAATATTGGATTAGTGGTTATAAATAGATATTGTGAAATTATTAATATTTTAACCGATATTATCAGATTATTAGTATTTTAAAATATATGAAATTATTATAAAAGATATATCAGAAGATTATTAATATATTAAAGATATTGTGAGATTATTGATAAAAGATAATTTTGTTAATATTTGGAAAGATATTATTAATCGAATCTGTTCTTCAAAAGCCCGACTCTACCTATATATATAGGCGTCAGACTCTCTCTATTTTTCATTCCAAATTTTCTTAACCTTTGGGAAAAGTCTCAAAGGAGACGACTAGGGGCAATAAGTGAGGAATTAGGAGCATAGCGTCTCGAGGCGTCACGGAGCATAGCATACAAGACGTCTTTATTCGAGGTAAGAGGGGAAGTGGGGAATGTCTCGCATATGGGATGCATATGAGGATTTTGGGTAGAGAGGCAACCCTTAAGCCTCATAGGATTGTTTATTTTGAGGCAACCATAAGTCCTCAATATGAATTTGAGGGAATTATCCTATATTTATAAAAGTTGATGTTTTTATAAATTAATATAAATTGTTTTTTTTTATAAATTATTATAAGTTGTTGTGTTTATAAATTATTATAAGTTGTTATTTTTATTACAAGTTGTTGTCTTTGTGTATATATAAACAAGGTATATAGGCTGGAAACCAATTGTTAACATCCCTTCGTTTGAAGGTCTAAGATGCATTCTGGTATAACAACACCACGTACCACTTTTCTTACTCATAGTTTTCTTCTTTTACAACAACATTTAAATATAACTGGAGATACTGGTTGAAATGTGATAAAAAGTTATAATTAAACTATTTAGTTATGTGATGTGTGATTTGGTGATGTATTGTGATTGTAATTGGAATGTGAAATGTGATATTGTGAAAATTTCAGTAGAGTATTGAGAGACTCACGAGTTATTGCGTTGTTTGCGAGTTTGTGGTGTGTTTTGAGAAGTCTAAGCGATAGTGTGAAAATCCAAGTTATTCTTGGTCATTTGTGAAGTCTAAGCAGAGGCTTAGCAGCGTTAAAATCCAAGCTATGCTTGGTCATTCGAGATGTGTTATGCATTTGTGTGTTGCATTTGTGTGATTATATTTCATTCATACTTTTGTTGGGGGTAGATGCGATCTATGAAGGAGGGTCTTTATGGTCTTCTACCTTGACCTTGGGGATTTTAGAGCAGGGAACCCCTCATTTGAGAGTTGAAATGAGGGGCCACCACGGCCGGCTATACTATCCCGACTGGCTCTTGTTAGACTCGTTCTAGTGAGAGTGGATTGATAGGGTCCTTAGATCCGGTCCATGTCCCCCTGGACTACTCATTTGCGTTTGCGTTGCGATGGTACCACATGCATTTAGAGATAAGAGCATAAGAGCATTTAAGCATTTGAGTTTGTGACTGAGTGTGTATTGATGTGTGTGATGCCTTTTGTGTGTGTGATGTGTGTGATTAGTCTACCTATTTTTCTTATATGTACCTAACATATGTGAGATATATTCCTCACTCTTCTATTTGTGTGGTTGGTGTTTTGTTTGGGTTAAATATTCTTTTAGGTGAATGTGTCGGTGAGGAGAACAAAGAGGAGTTGATTGATGAAGCTTAAATTTCTATACCTTGATGTTTGGCATGCTCTGATTAGGGGTGATGTCGGGACATGAAGAAATTCTTCTTTTACCTTGAAGAAATTAATTTAAAGTTTTTTTTGTTAAGAACTTATAAAGGCTATTTTAATGCCTAATAATATTTTGTTCGATTTTCCACCTTTGAAAAGAGTTATTACGGTTACTAGAGTAATAGTGTGTAGTGTGAGAGTGCATGCCTAGGAAAGTTCTAGGTAGGAAAGATTTGGTATTTAAGAGTGTCTGTTAGTGACCCACCTCTCTTTCCTGGGAACTCACTGGGTGTACCGATTCACGATCTACCGTCGTTGTTCTAGTAGGCAATATGACTCAGAGTAATAGTTTTATTTTGAAATTGTATTTCCTTGTTTTCATAATTCATCTTTATAAGATGAATATATTTGAATTCTTTTACTTTTATCCCTTGTCAATTTATATTTATTAATTGAAAACATTTTGGGGTAGAAGATCCTCCATCTGCATGTACTTAGTGGCCCTTTGCCACACCTCATCCAGCGTTTTTGGAGATCGCTTAGTGAGGTGATTGAGAAAGGGTCCTGGTCGCAGAGCCATGACCAGATGGTGGCGCGCAATGTTGTCTTCCAAATCTGGGATCTGAAGACAAATTTTGAAATATTTATTCGTAAAAGTCCTCAAAGACTCACCTTCTTTTTGCTTGACGTCGATTAGAACCAACTCGGTCATCGGGTGTGGTCGGCTTGGCGAGAACCGGGTGGTGAAAGCTGTCTTAAAAGTTCGGAAACAGTTTATGGATCATGGGGGCAGGGCGGAGAACCATCTCAGGGCGGGGCCCTTTAAGGTGATGGGAAAAATACGGCATATGACGGCGTCGTTTGCTGTAGTCAGATTCATATGCACAGCAAAGGCACTCAGGTGGTCATCTTGAGAAGTCGTGCCGTCGTACTGCTCCATGGCTGGTCGCTTCCAGGATTCTGGGAAATGGGCCGCCATTATCTCATCTGTGAACGGGTGTGAGAGATTCTCCTCCTCTCTGGACATGCCTACCACCGAAGGAAGTACGGGCCGGGGCCCCGCATTGGTGCTTACCTTAGGTGGTTGTGTTTGTCCTCGAGTGTTGGCCACACCAGTGCGAACGCTGGGGGCTGGTGGCGCTTCCGGTTGGGGTGGTTGCCGCTGTCCTGAGTGGGAATTTGCAGGATCGACCGAACGGTTGGATTGTCGAACCATTTCCTCGAGTCTCTGCCGAATCATTGCGTTCTCTTCCATCAATTGATTTTCCCTCCGAGCATGATCGTCCCGGAGTTGGCCCATTTCTTCGGCACTTCGCTTCTGACCTCTCCTCACCTCTTCCAACTCTTTGAGGACAGCCTCCATCACGCGCTGGCATTGTCCGCGGGTCTGTCGACAATTTCCTGGGTATTCATGCTTCGAGTAGTACCATATATCTTAGAATATATCGGCCCCACGGTGGGCGCCAAAATGTACTTACACGGAATACTTGATACAAGCCGAATATAATTCGTAGATATATCCTTGACGTTGGACTTTGATCTTCTCTCTGAGTTTGGACCGAATGGGGGGGGGGGGAGTACCTGCAAAGACGCTCCGACGCTCAAGTCAGTGAGGGTCAAAACGATGCAAAGCATGAGACCGAGATAAGGAGAGTATAGAAATTAGGGTTAAGATTGGATGATTATACCTGGAGTGAGAGTTTATATTTATAGAGAGGAATAATAATGTATTACCTGGGCAATTACCACCGATGCCGAGATTCTTGGGAACTATTAAGTACCAAGATCTGTGGGATTAATGATATATCATAACTGATATCAAGATCTTTTGGGATACCATTATATGCCAAGATTTCTGGGATACTAGATCAGCGAGATTCTTGTTGTTAATGGCAACCCGAGATTATCGGGATTACGTTACAAAGGCTTTGGAGGTCTTGTTCCTGCCGAGATGTTATCGGCCTTGTTCCAAACCAAGAACATATCGGTTAGGACGCGACGTGTTCTCGGTTAAGGATTCCTTATCCGGTACAATAACCATTTTAGAACTCTTAGGATGTGTTAAATTGATAGTTTGAATAAAAGGATTTAGATTAGATTCTTCTGCAAAATTGTTGATATGCATAATCCATTGAGCTCAAGGAAAGTGATTCTAGTGGCTCTCGTATTCAAATCTACCGACTGTTGGAAATTTTGCTCAACGAAATTCATTCTAGATTTTAGTTGCTTTCGGGGTTCAATCCACTAAGCAGATTAGACTTTTATTGAGCAGATTTGGAAATGTTGAGCAAATATGTCTTATAGATGTACATTTATTTACTTAAAGTCAATTTAAGCTTATAATAAGACAAATTGAATGAAAGTGGGATTATAATAGATGAAGTTTGATGAATTTAAGTTGATAACAAGGTCATGTGCATCCTATGGAGAAGATGTTTAAATTTAGACACCCAATTTTGTCTAGAAAATTAAAAATATGATGAGAAATATTAAAAAAAGAAGAGAGAAAAAATCATAAAAAAGAAAAAAATAAGAATAATACAAATATATATATATATATACATATTTTTTATTTCTTTTACTATTTTTTATTTATTTATTATTATTTAATTATTTTAAAAAATACAAAAAATTAAAAATATAGGATAATGTTTTAATTAAATAAAAAAAAATAAAGAGTTTTAAAATTAGAGATCACTAAAAAATAGAAATAATTTTTTTTATTTTTTTAAAAGAAATAATTTTTATATTTACCTATTTTATTTTATTTTATGTATTTGTCTATTTTTTTTTTCTTAAAATATTAAAAAATAAAAAAAAACCCAAATCGAAAAAAGGGGTTTGAGAAGAAAAAAAAAATCAAAATCCAAATAAAGAAAATGACCCAAGTCCATGAAAGAAAGTAGCCTACTTTTTTTTCTATTGTTTTTTAATTATTGTTTATTTTTTTATTGGAGTGACCACCCGTCACTCCTCCTCCATAGTCCCTCCTCTTTTTTCACTACCACAGCTGAACCACCATTGTTTCTTCTTATTCTTCTATTTCCTTTCCTCTCTTCTCAACCTTTTTCGATATTTTGCTCTCATGGCCCTTGCTCTTTCTAAAGTTTCCCCCTTCTCTAGGTTTTCTCTTTCAGACGATGTTGAGGGTGTTGTGAGAAACCCACCATGTTCTGTTTCTTTGAGCTTTGTGAATAAGAAAGTATGAAGTAGAAACTTTGGGGTTTCTGCCTCAACTGAGTACTCTCAAAACATGAATACCTAAGTCTTTGCCTTACAGTTCTAGAAATTGTAAATTAAGTATAGATGAAATGCATTACCTATTGAACAACGAGATGAAAAGAAAATTTCATAAAAAATTTGCCTAATTTTGCCTAAAGAAACCCTAAAGGAAGGAAAGAGGACTAAACATTTAAAGTGGAGTGGAGGATTAGAGATAGTTTGGTGTAAATTTTTATTTATTTTATTTATTTATTTATTTTATTTATTTTATATATTGACTTTAATTAAAATTTGATCTTAATTATTTTTTATAATTTTAAGAATAGATAATTTATCATAAAAAATAATAATAATAATAATAAGAATATGAGTTGCTTTATTTATTTTAAAAGATAAAGATATTGAGTATAGTTGTACATATTATCTTATATCAAATATTTTATCATCTTTAAGTCAAATAAAAATTATTTAAGATTAGAGGGTGATTGGTATAAATTTTTCATTTTATTTTACTTATTTTATTTTTTATATATATGTTTAAATTAAACTTAATTTTAATTATTACTCACAATTTTAGGAATATGCAAATATGTTATAATTTTTTTTCCTTTTATTTATTTATATATTTATTTTTATTTTATTATTATTTATTTTTTTCTTTTCTTTCTATATATATATATGCCAATATTTAAATATAAAATCATATTTTAGTAAATTATATTAATTTAAATAAATTTATATAATAAAATTATAAATTAATAAATAATTAATTTATAATAAAAGTGGTAAGGATATTAAGTATGATCATACGTATTTTCTTATATTTGATATCTCACATTTTACTAAAATTTTAAATTAAATAAAAAATCATACAATCATTAAATTATATGATTTATACTATATTTTTTATATTAAATATATATATATATATTTATATTTATTTGACCATATGCGTCATTATATATTTAACATTTTTTATTTTCTTAATGTTTACTCAAATTATAATTTTATAAATATGTATTAATATGTTTTTTTTTAAAAAGAAAGACTAATACCAGCTTTTAATATGACTGAGAAGTTTATTCTTCCGGTTCATATTAAAAAGTTGTTTAGATATTTGTATAATCATGTGCATTTTCTTACATCTAGTGTCTATTATATTTAATATTTTTATATCACCTACATGTAAAATAATTATTTAAATATATGTATGACTATACACATCATTTTATATTTAACATTTAATTAAACTTTATTCGAATATAATAAACATATTTTGACTCTTTTTGAAGTAAATTTACATAAAAATATGCAATATCGATGTATAGTTTACACTATCTCGATTCATTGTAGGATTAACACAACATTTCTTATTGTTGAAATATGGGTGTAAATATTGCACAATAAATATAGATTTGTTTGTAAGAAATCCCTAAAATTAAGGGATTTTGATTCAGAGTTTATTTAGAAGATTTTGTCCTGATTTAGAGTCTTTACTTCAAGAGATTTATTTCCTTTCATTAGGATTTAGGTTTTCCCTTTAAATACTCGTGTATTATTTCTTTTTCATATCAAGAAAAGTAATTCCATAATTATTATTGTTTATTGTCTACACACATTTTTCAATGGTATCAAAGCTCTAGGTTTTTTCCTGGAGCCCTAGTCTTTGTTTTTATTATTTGTGGTCTTTATTGTCATTTTATCTCATATGTGGCCTTCATTGCCATTTTATATCATTTGTGGTCTTCATTGCCATTTTATTTTCAAGAGGTTGTAGCCTTAACTGCTACAATTTTATTGTAACAGCCTTTATTGCTGTTTTTTCTACTTGTAAAATCACCCATTAGACAGCTGGTTGTTGATTTACATCTCCATGATGTTTGATTCAAAAGCAATTAGGGAACTCCATGGCGTAAGAGTTTCATACAGATTAAATGAGAAACCCTCTGAATCATGTTTTTTGGCTTTCTCAGGTAATGTTTCTTGCATGAGTGACTTAGATAATTGTAACTCTTAGATTGTGGATTCGGGAGCTACAGATCATATGACATATTCATCTCAACGTTTCCAGTCTTATACTCCATCTCCAAGTAATAGGAAAATTGTTGTTGCCAATGGCTCTGTAGTCACAGTTGCAAGATATGGAGATATCTTGGAGATATCTATTTATTCGCCAAATTTATTCTTAAAAATGTTCTACATGTCCCAAAACTTTCAACAAGTCTTATCTCCATAAAAAGACTAACGAATGACCTCAATTGTCTTGCATTGTTTTCCCCAACTTTGTGTGTTTTTCAGGAATAGGACTCGGGGAGGAGGATTGGACTTGCTAAGGAAAGGAATGGACTCTACTACCTTGAACTATCTCAAGAATCCAAAGTTGACCAACCCATGTCTTTACTTAGTGTATCAAAAGAAGATACTCTTTGGTTGTACCATTATCGGTTAGGACATCCATCATTTTCTGTTTTAAAAATTCTGTTTTCCTATTTATTTGAAAATCTTGACACCTTGTGAATTAGCTAAACACACTCTTGTATATTTTCCTATTAGTAATAATAGAAATTCACAACCTTTCCAATTAATCCATAGTGATGTATGGGGACCATCTACTATACCTAATATTTCTGGGACTCGTTGGTTTGTAACCTTTATTGATTATTGCACTTGAGTTACTTAGCTCTATTTGCTTAAACAAAAATCTGATGTGAGCAGTGTCATTCCCATTTTCCATTCAATGATTCAAAATCAATTTGGGGTCAGTATAAAAAGATTTAGGTATGACAATGCTAGAAATTATTTTAACCAAACTGTATCTACCTTTTTTCAATCAAAAGGAATCATTCATGATTCTTCATGTGTTTGTACTCCCCAACAGAATAGAGTGGTAGAGAGGAAAAATAGACACTTACTAAACATCACCAGAGCACTTCTTTTTCAAGGGAAAAATCCAAAAAATTATTGGGGAGAAGTTGTCCTTACTGCTGCATATATGATAAATAGACTTCCCTCACATATTCTAGAGAACAAAAGTCCACTTGAAACCCTACAAAAGTTTTTCCCTCACATTAAGATCTCACATGGTCTCATTCCTAAAATATTTGAGTGCACAACTTTCGTACATATCTACAACCAAAATAGAGACAAACTTGATCCTAGGGCTATTAAGTGTGTTTTTTCTTGGTTATTCACCAACTCAAAAAGGTTATAAGTGTTATGACCCTTCATCCAAAATTTTTTATATCTTCATTGATATTATTTTCACTGAAACTAAATCTTTTTTCTCCAATATTGGCTCCTAAGAAGCTTTTTCAGAAGATTGTGATGACAACCTTGAACCCTTTGTTTTGTTTTATCACATTCTCCATCTGAAACCTCAAAAAATGAACCTATAGTTAAGCAAATTAATTCTGAGGTATAATTAAAAACTGAAAATGATAATATTACTAATGCCACTGAATTGCAACCAGAAAATACTGTTACAGTTAGAAATTCAACCCCAAGATTCAGCAATGTCTACACAAGAAGGAAGAACATTTCAAACATGCAGCAAGTCCATGAATCCAATCCAAGTTCTGAACCTGAAACTATAGACAGAGTTGAACCAGAAAATGAGAATATTTCCAACTCTTCAAATGACCTTGATCTTCCAATAGCCATCAGAAAAGGTACTAGAAATTGCACAAAACAATCTCTCTATCCTCTATCAAATTATGTTTTTCTAGATAAATTATCGGGTAACCATAAAAGGTTCATTGTTAGTTTGAATTCTATTGTTTTCCCTAACACTATTACTAAAGTTTTAACAAGAAAAGAATGGAGAGATGCCATGAAAGTGGACATGGATGCATTGGAGAAAAGTGGTACTTGGAAAATTGTTGACAAACCCAAAGAAAAGAATATTATTGATTGCAAATGGATATTCACAGTAAAGTATAAGGTTGATGGGTCTATTGAAAGGTATAAAGCGAGGTTAGTTGCTAATTGATACACTCAAGCTTATAGAATAGACTACCAAGAGACTTTTGCACCAGTTGCTAAAATGAATACTGTAAGAGTTATTTTATCCTTAGCTGCTCACTTTGATTGGGAACTTTTACAATATGATGTTAACAATGCCTTTCTCCATGGAGATATAGAAGAAGAAATTTACATGAATATCTCACTTGGGTTTGAAGGAGACAGAGAAAATAAGGTGTGCAAACTGCAAAAAGCTCTTTATGGATTGAAACAATCCTTTAGGGCTTGGTTTGGAAGATTCACCAAAGCTATGAAGGGATTTGGCTACAAACAAAGTCAAGGAGATCACACTTTGTTTATTAAACATTCAGGGAAAGAGGGGGTAACAATCTTTCTAGCTTATGTTGATGATATTATAGTGATTGGAAATGATGAAAAGGAGAAGGAAGAATTGAAACAGAGACTAGTCCAAGAATTTGAACTAAAGGAGTTAGGAAGATTGAAGTATTTTCTAGGCATTGAAGTAGCCTACTCTAATCGGGGAATCTTCATATCCCAGCAAAAATATATAATTGATTTGTTGGCAAAAACTGGAAAAATTGGGTGCAAACCAGTATCAACTCCAATGGATCCTAATCACAAGTTATGTAAGGCTAAAGAGGAACCAGCAGTAGACAAAAATATGCATCAGAGATTGACTTGAAAATTAATATATTTGGCTCACACACGACCAGACATTGCTCATTTAGTGAGTGTCATCAGCCAATTTATGCATGAACCAAAGGAATCTCATTTTCAAGCAGCTTATAAAATTTTACATCACTTGAAGGGCAACCTTGGAAAGGGGATACTCTTCAAAAGAGATAGAAGATTAACTCTTGAAGCCTATAATGATGCAGAATTTTGCAGGTTCTCTTGTTGATAGAAGATCAACAACTAGATATTGTACTTTTCTAGGTGGGAACTTAGTGACATGGAAAAGCAGAAAATAGAATGTGGTGGCAAGATCATCAGCTGAATCAGAATTCAGGTCCATGACACAAGGACATGTGAGTTATTATGGCTCAAAATTATCTTAGATGACTTGAAGATTAATTTGGAGGGACCCATGAAGCTCTACTGTGATAACAAGTTAGCAATAGACATTGCACATAATCCCATTCAACATGACAGGACAAAACATATTGAAATAGATAGACACTTCATTAAGGAAAAATTAGAAGAAGGTTTAGTATGCATGTCATAAATTCCATCCAAGCAACAGGTGGCTGATGTGCCGACAAAAGGACTTAATACTTCAGTTTTTCATAATCTCATAATCAAGCTGGGAATGGAAGATATTTATTCTTCAACTTGAGAGGGGGTGTTGAAATATGAGTGTAAATATTGCATAATAAATATAGATTTGTTTGTAAGAAATCCCTAAAATTAAGGGATTTTGATTAGGAGAAGATTTTGTCCAGATTTAGAGTCTTTACTTCAGGAGATTTATTTCCTATTATTAGGATTTAGGTTTTCTCTTTAAATACTCATGTATTATTTGTTTTTCATATCAAGAAAAGTAATTCCATAATTATTATTGTTTATTGCCTATACACATTTTTCACACTTATTAATCACTAACACAACACTTCTTATGAAGAACTACGTAATCCTGATTTTTCATTCTAAATGGAAATATGTAAGAGTAGGGTTAGCACACCTTGTCGGACCCAAACAAATATTATTTTAATAATTTAGAATTAATTTCGTATTATGTTATTTATAATTATAGGGGAGATAAATATTTTGAAAATGTTGCACATTTAATTAAAATCATTTTTGGTTTTTCCGTAGTTTTCCTTAATAAACTGTTTTCATTCGTTGGTCTCATTGTGATCTGGTTGCAACAAATGGCGAATCCACTAGGAATTGTTTTTAGAAAGTCAAGCCTAATTAATGAAATGTGCAAGATATATATATATATATATATATATATATATATTTATGTGTTTAGTTTCCCTTTGTAATGTTTTGTGTATGTTCTTTTTTCTTCTGCTAGTTTATTGTTATGAATAATTATGTGATTGTATATCACTAAACCTTAGGATAGAGAGGACAACTGTATATCTGTATGGGACTTTTCTGGTTGTTTTGCAGGTGAGGGGTTATGGGTTTGCATCATATGCTCCCTTCACACACTATTGCCACTATTGCATATCTTGTGAATTGAGTAAGGCTCTATACCCGAGTCTCAAAGAACTTAGTAATAGAGGGGTCGTATAACAGTGTCATTTGGGATGTACTTCCTATTTGGCTATTGTGAGAACTCCAACCGGAGTCTGTTCTCTTTATTGGTATTCCCACACACCTAGTAGACTTCCAACTGTTGTGAGAAATACCCTAAAATGTTCCATAGCTCCGGTAGCCTTTCTATACCTTTAAAATTAGGAACCATCCTTTGTGAGTATGCATATCTAAATTACCTTAGATCCTTAAGTGTTACATTTATGAACCTTGTCTAGGACACAAAGGGAGAATATGACATCTTATCATCACCAATCATTACTGTTGTGTATTAATGTACATCATGTCCGCATGGCATGTAAAATAAGGGGCATTTCAAGAAGTATGTGCATGCATTATGGTACTTATCATGAATAACACATAATCTTTGCATCAATTACATCTCATGAATAATGAACTCTTTCTTTTCATATCTTATATCCAGCAAAGTCATAAGATCGAGGGGCATATTTTTTTTTCCTCATGCATTGCATGTATATTTCTCAATAGTTACATTCTCCTCTTTGGTTACTTTAGGTAAGAGGTTGTAGAGCTTTTGAGTATCTTAGTGGAAGATGGAAATTAATATGGGGTCTGAAGAGAAAAAAAAATATGAATTAGTCATGTTGAGAAAGAAATTGTAGTTGAAGGCCAATTATGCAAACATGACCAGCTTAAGGGAATTGGGACGGAAACTAAAGACAATACGAGGGGATGCTTTCAAAAGGAAATATGGAAACTTGTTGAATTTGATAGAAGTAGAGGTACAAGAATTTGCAATTACTACTTTAGCTCAATATTATGATCCATTATTGAGATGTTTTACCTTTCAAAATTTTCAATTGGCCCTGACAGTGGAAGAGTTTGAACAGATTTTGGATTTGCCTATAGAAGAAAAAACTCCTTATCGTCACACAGAACAACATGCTTCCATTTTTACCATTGCAAATATCACGTAGACTTTCATAGATATTTTGGACCTCACTATTTATGGAATTGTGTTATTTCCTAAGGTCAAAGATTTCATAGATATGGCTGCGATTAATGTGTTTGTTGCTAGCAAAAATAATTAGAAAATCCAGTCACAACTTTATTGGTCGATGTTTATGCAACTATGCACTTTTGTCACGAGAGAAAAGGAAAGAGGATTCTTTGTTATTTGCTAGCGCTATTTGTGTGGCTCGTTACTTGTGTCTTCAAAAGACCTGTCGATGTAAAGTGCCCTGTAGATGAGTTACTACGGTGTAAACCTAATTTGATGGGGAAAGTGAATGGGCTCAACACTTTGCTAGTTTGAGCGAAGAGAAGATTAGTGACATCCATCATGACAACATAGAACAAACCTCATTTTTCGTGTTGGAAGTTACCCCAATGTACCTCTCATAGGAACTAGAGCTTGCATAAGTTAGAATCTCATTTTATCTCAGAGACAACTTGGGTATCCCATAAGAAGATCACCAACCCCAGAGTCGCTTGCTTCTTTAATTTTCTTTTATGAGGATGTCATTTTACCGAGGTACTTCAACAAATTCGAAGTGCTTGGGAAAATGTGGTGCGCATGGATAGGAACTCGAGACCAAGAGATATTGAAGGAAGGCTTAGTTATCGCCAATGAATTGTACAGAGAGTTAAGGAGATCAAACTACCATTTAAGTCAATTTCCTTCCACCTAAAGGATGACAAATTACCTGAGAATGTAGAAGCTGAAGAGGTGAACCAATTAAAAGATGAACTGGAGAAAATGAAAGCAAGAAATGAAATAATATCTGAAGATCTCCATAAGGCACGTAATAACTATGTTGATGTTAAAAGAGCTAAATTGGAGAAGGAGAAAACTTATGAAGAAATTCTCAAGAGCCAAAAGTCAGAGAGAAATTATACTTTGTTGTGCCAATACAGAACTAGCAATAAGGGTACAAGAGCGAGATGCAGCACTGGCAGTAGAACACTAGTGGAGACATCTCTTTGACAAGGTCAAAAAAGATAAATAAGAAGCTTTGAGAAGATTGCACAATATCAAGTTAAAATCAATGGTCTCAAACAACAATTGAAGGAGGTGGTTGTAGCATACGAAGAGGAGATAAACAAGGAGCATTGACAATTGATGGGTGTTGAAGAAGGACATCAGAATATGATAGAGCAGATGGAAATTTATATAAAAGAACAAGAAAGTATTGCAGAACATTGGATGAAGTGCTTCTCCCAACTACCTTCGCTAGCGAATGGGGCAATAGATGATGTCCCTAGAATGCTGTCTGGTGTGGAATCGATGATGCAAGTCTTTGACCCACCCGAAGAGATCAAAATTTTCATCAATCATTGCAAATGATTAGGTGTGACGTCGGGTCATAAAGAGATTATTTATCTTGAAAAATTTGATTTAAAGTTTTATCGTGAAGAACTTATAAAGGCTATTTCAATGCCTAATAATATTTTATTTGATTTTCCACCTCTGAAAAGAGTTATTATGGTTACTGGATAAATAGCGTGGTAGTGTGAAGTTGCACGTCTAGGAAAGTTCTGACTAGGAAAGACTTGGTATTTAAGAGTATCCTTAGTGACCCACCTCTCTTTCCTGGGAACTTACCAGGTGTACTAGTTCACAATCTATCGTTGTTGCTCTAGTAGGTAATATTAGTCATAGTAAGAGTTTTATATTAAAATCTTAATTCCTGATTTTTGTAAATTTTTATTTATGAAGTAAATATATTCGAATCCTTTTACTCTTATATTTTGAAATTTTTTATTTATTAATTAAAAAATTTTTAGGTAGCAGGTGTTACAAAGAAAACGCCCAAGATAATAAAGAGTGAAAATGGGGAGTTTTTATTTTTTGTATCTACCATAACAATTAAGATGATGCTATTTTTTGTTAACTCCTTTTTCCCTTTTTTTTTCTTTACCTCTCCTATTTTTCTACTACCAACCTCTTTTTTTTAATTACATTAATTTATGTCCACCAATTCTCTACATGAGAGGAGTTTTTTTTATTACATTGATTTATGTCCATCAATTCTCTACATGAGAGGAGTATGTTAGAGATTTTACATTGATTAAATATAAGGCCAAATTATAATATATAAGTGGTATAAACCTCATTTTATAAGTTAATTTTGTAAAATGACACCTATATTATTTTTTTAAATATTATTTTATTTATAAAAATAGAACACGTATAACACTACAAAAATAAATTTTATTACCCATAGAATATTTCCTATGGAAATTTTTTGTGGAAAAAAAAATAATTATCCATTGAATATTTCCCACAAATTTATTTTTATAGAAATTTTTCATAAATTTATTTGTGGGAAATTTTTTATAAATTTGTTTATGAAAAAGTTTTTCATGGATTTGTTTGTGGGAAATTTCCATAAATTTTTTTGTGAAAAAATTTGAAAAAAATTTTCACAAATAAATTTATGAAAAATTTTCATAAAAATAAATATGTGGAAAATATTTAATTAGTAATTATTTTTTTCCAAAAAAAAAATTCCGTAAAAAATATTTCATAAATAATAAAATTTATTTTTATATTGTATATTATTAAATTAAGTCACTGGTTTAATTTATTATCATAAATATTTTATTATTTGTACCGATCTTTTAATATAATAATATAATTTATATTAATTAAAGATTATATATTTTGAATAAAATAAAAATAACAATTTTTTTTACATCATTTGCACATAAAGTAATAATTATATATATATATATATATATATATTAACACATAAAGTAATAATTATATATATATATATATATATTAACGATTATAAATCTCATTTTATATTAATATTTAATCATATGAAAATAATAATTATAGTATAATTATTTTAATTAAATATTTTCTTTTAAATAAATTACGTATAACAATGTACAATATTTATATAAAGTTTATACTATCTAAAGAAATTATAAAATTTCATCCAAATATTAAAAATATTAATTTTTTTAAAACTAAAATTATCAAACTATAACATATTTTTTAATCCAAAAATCATATAACCTTTATTTTTTATTACAAATGAAAATATATATGAGAAAAAGTCAATAGCTATCATCAGACACAAATAAATATTTTCTTTATTTAAAACGAATTATTTAGAATTAATTTAATATTTTATGTTATATATTTAATTTTAAAAAAATATTTATTTTTGTACAAAGATAATTATACGATAGTAATACAATATTAATATTTTTTTATAAGTAAGTAACTCCCAAACTCAAATATAGTTGCAAGGATTATTTTTCTATAGTTTTTTTAATAATCTAGTTTGATTATTTTAAATGATCTTTTGTCAGTTCTGTCACCACATTATTAAAAATTAAAATTTTAAAAAATGTAAGCACAATATCATGTTGTCAAGTGGCATCAAGAGGGGGGGTGAATTGATGTTAAAAATAAAACCTTTTAATTTTATTTTCCTCAAAAATTAATCATCTTGATTATTAATTGTCTTAGCAGATAATTAAATACGCAACGGAAAATTAAATGAGATAAGGGAAAGAAGAGACACCCAGAATTTATACTAGTTCGGGTTATACCTTAACCCTACTCCAGTTCCCAAATCACCTCAAACCAGAGATGATTTCCCACTCTTTATATTTTAATTCTTCACAAATTACAACCACCAAT
>BDMB01000073.1:265133-290968 GCA_016859785.1 Macrotyloma uniflorum | reverse complement strand
TTTAATTCTTCACAAATTACAACCACCAATTACCAGTGAAACATGTAAAAAGAGAAAATTAAAATACTCACTATCTCTTGAATCCACAAGAGAATACCCACACTTCCTTGAATCCCACAAGGAAGTGAAAACCTTCCTTGAATCACACAAGAAAGAAGACTTGTCTCCTCTGAACAGCCTCAGAGAAAAGTCAGAAAACAAAAGATAAATATCACCTGTATGTGAGGATTTCAAAGTTGTGGCACTGCTCTGCTCAGGATTTCTCAAAAGCTGTAAAGATCACTTCTTTCTGAAAGCAATATTCTTCTTTTCAAAAATAATTCTTGTGACTCAGAGAGAAGAAAAAAATATGAAAGAGATCGATCTTTCTCTGATGTCATTCAAAAGCTTTAAGTAAGAAAAAATAAAAATATTCTTAATTCAAAATTTGATACACAGAATCATCTCCAACGTTCAAAATATTATAGAAAAGATTTTCCAAGATTTTCAGAGGATTCTGTGCAACGTTTATAATTTTCGAAAATTCACGAACATAATCGATTATATTAAATACATAATCGATTATCACCGCGTTGGTAAGCTTTTTAAAAACACAAATAATCGATTATCACCGCATGTCATATTTTCCAAATTGCTCATAATTGATTATGTAATCGATTATCACCGCATGTACCAATTTCTGAAAAAGCTCATAATCGATTATGTAATTGATTATTGCCGAATGGCACATTTTCTATTTTCAAAGGTATAATCGATTATCTAATCGATTATTGCCGAATCACATGCTTTGTTCCATTTTCTCAAAGCATAATCGATTATATAATCGATTATTGCCGTATCAAAAAATTGCTTTTCAAAAAATCTTTCCATAATCGATTAGCTAATAAACATAATCAATTATTGTGTATTGAAAAAGATTTCAATAATAATTAAATTTACTTTTAAGAATCTTCTGAGCAGAATTGTGTTCCTTTTTTATTCTCACTACTAAATCTAATCTAGTAGTCTTCTTTGATTCTTTGCTTGCTTCGGGTCTTGATATGTTGAACACTTTTGTACAGTATAGTCTTGATCATTATGAAAATCCTTGAGCAGAATGACAACAATCTCCTTCTGTGATAACAATCTCCCCCTTTTTGATAATGATCAAGGAAAAAAAAATTTAAGTGTACCTGTGTGCTGAAATAAATCCATAGACTTTTATAAACTATTAGTACTTGTTAGTATAATTTATAATTCATTGCTCCCCCTGCTTATGAAATAATTCAATAATCCAAAATTAAATAAATAAGCAGTAAATAACACAGATCAATACCAGAGTATCTTATCAGAGAAATCAAATAAGGAATTCAATAATACATAACAGAACACACAAAAAACACTTAGTCATATTCTCCCCCTTTTTACTTAGATCATAAAAAAAAGAAACTAAGGAAAATAGAGAAGCCTTATTCTAAACGTCATCATCATCCTGTCCTTGATCTTGAGACTCCCGCAACTCACACTCCACAGAAGAGATGCGGTGTGAAAAATCTTCAAAACTCCTCCTTATTGTGGTATTTAGTTCTTCAAAGCTAGTCCTTACATAGGAATCTAAGTTTGCAGACTGCTATTGAAGAGCTTGATACCTCTGTTCAGAGACGGCACTAAAATCCAATTGCCATTTCTGAATATTTTCTAGCATTTGTAGATACTGGTCAGGAAGAACTTCTTGTTGTGGAGGACGAGGTCTGTCTTCATCCATTGCAGCTGGAGCTCCTTCTTGCTCAGCAGGAGCAACCCACACATCATCCACCTGTTGGAGTCCCATCTTATTCAGGACATTTCTTCCAATAGTACTGTGGCTATCCATTGCAACATAGGACTCTCCTTCAACAAAGACACCACAGTGAATCAGAATCCTTGTAATAAACAAGGCATATGGCAGATGAGAATGAAGCCTTTGAGCCTTAAGCATATAATCTGTTATAATGGTTGGCCAATCCAAGGACAAACCATTTTTGATGCCATACATCAATAACAAATCTTCAGTTGTGAGCTGGGCATGATTAGATCCTCTAGGACATATTACCCAACTTATGACATAGGCCAGTAGACGTTCATTGACACGCATGGGACCTGTCCTATATAAATTAAAATTGCCTTGATAATTTTCTTTCAAGTAAGACCTGTAAACTTCCATTTTATCGAAGCCTTCATATCCAACAGCTATATTTATCCCATCATCAAGAATAGGAACTTTAGCAACATTCAGCCAAATATCAGTATCTAAGTAGATGTCAATACCTTTTACTCTTGATTTGACTCTGCCATTGTCCCTGGTCAAGTTGCAGTAGAATGTGCGGATCAAGTCGAGATAGTAATGCTCATTTGAGTAGACTCCCCCTACATTAAGGCGTCCCAACTCCACAAAATGTTTTAATCCTTGTGCGTGTAGGAAGTCCTGAAATTCAAAATCTTCATGCCTGAAAAAATTAAGAAATAGGCGCTTGGGAGGAACCATTTTCCTAGATTTGAAGTCTAGGATAAACTCAGGATGAATTTCTTCATCTGAAATCCAGCCCCTCAAGTCATGAAGGCGTTCCACAACGAGCTCTTGAGGAGGAGAGACAGGGTCTCTACGTCATCTTCTAGATAACCTTTTGCTAGGATTAGATGAGGATGCCATGGAAAACAATTTAGAAGAACAAGAGCAAAGAAACAAGGTAGTGATGAAAATAGATGAAAGCTTAAAGAGAGGTGAAGAGAAGATACAATTCTTGTGCTTAAATAGAGATTTGGGAGAGCAATTTCGAGAATGTTACCGTTTGATAACGGCTATATAACGGCTATAATTCAATTTTCAAGAAAAAAAAAACGGCTAGTTTGATCAAATTTTTCGAAGTCTTACGTGCATAATCGATTATTGCTTAATGATAATCGATTATCTGAACCCAGATAATCGATTATATTATGAACATAATCGATTATGTCATGTACGAATCAAGCACAGTAAAAGCTACCCAGATAATCGATTATGGTGATCATATAATCGATTATTTCAAACAATTTTCACAACACATCAGCAAAGATCACAAAGACTTAATATCCAATATTCCTAGTTCTCTTCTAAGTTCAAGGAATCTATCCCTAGGTAATGGTTTAGTAAAAATGTCAGCTAATTGATTTTTAGTATCTATGTATTCAATTATGCAATCTCCTTTTATTATGTGATCTCTAATGAAATGATGTCTAATTTCAATATATTTAGTCCTAGAATGCATGATAGGATTCCTAGTAAGGTTTATGGCACTAGTACTATCACACATAAGGGGTATGTGATCTAGATAGATATTAAAGTCTTCTAACTGATGCTTCATCCATAATATCTGTGCACAACAACTACTTGCTGCTATATACTCAACTTCTGTGGTGGATAAAGCTACACAAGCTTGCTTCTTAGAGTGCCATGAAACTAAGAAACAACCTAATAAGTGACATGTACCGCTAGTGCTTTTCCTATCAATTTTACAGCCTCCATAGTCTGAGTCTGAATAACCTATTAAGCTAGGGGAGGATCCTGAGGGATACCAAAGTCCAAAATTTATAGTTCCTTTTAAATACTTAAGGATTCTTTTAACAGCTATTACATGTGACTCTCTAGGAGATGACTGAAACCTAGCACACACACAAACACTTTGCATAATATCAGGCCTACTAGCAGTAAGATAGAGTAAGGATCCGATCATACCTCTATATTTGGTTTGATCAACCATCTTACCTTTCTCATCATGATCAAGATAGCATGATGTTGCCATGGGAGTTACTGCTTCTTTAGAGCTCTCAAGTGAAAATTTCTTTAGTATCTCTAGGCAGTACTTTGATTGAGAGATGAAGATTCCTTCCTTCAGTTGTTTGATTTGTAGCCCAAGGAAGAATGTGAGCTCCCCCATCATTGACATTTCAAATTCGCCCTACATAAGCTTTGCAAACTCTTAGCAAAGATCATTGTTAGTGGATCCAAAAATTATGTCATCAACGTAAATTTGTACAACAATAATATGTTCTTGAAATTCTTTAATGAATAGGGTTGGATCAACTTTACCTCTTCGATAATTTTGACTTACCAAAAAATTGCTAAGTCTTTCACACCACGATCTTGGAGCTTGCTTCAGTCCATAGAGTGCTTTCTTCAGCTTGTATACATGATTAGGATGTTCAAAGTCTTCAAATCCCGGAGGTTGGCAAACATAGACTTCTTCTTTTATGTAGCCATTTAGAAAAGCGCTCTTGACGTCCATTTGGAATAGTTTGAATTTCATAATTGATGCATAGGCAAGCAATATTCTTATTGCTTCAAGTCTTGCAACTGGAGCATAAGTTTCATCATAGTCTATTCCTTCTTCTTGACTATACCCTTTAGCTACTAGTCTTGCTTTATTCTTTGTTATAATACCATTCTCATCAAGTTTATTTCTAAACACCCATTTTGCTCCAATAACCTGTTGAGATGGTGTTCTTGGTACAAGATCCCATACTTCATTTCTCTTGAATTGATTTAATTCTTCTTGCATGGCATTGATCCAGTATTCATCCTTTAATGCTTCTTCAATGCTTTTAGGTTCCACTTGAGAAACAAAAGCTACATTCATGCAGAAATTGTTTATCCTGCTTCTTGTTGTTACCTTTTGGTCAATGCTTCCAATGATATTGTCCATTGATAGTCCTCTTGGAGTTCTCCATTCTCTTGGAAGTTCATTACCTGTTTGATGCTCATCTATGGATAGCTTTTCAAGACTTTTAGTCAATTCTTCTATGTTGCTAGATGACTTCTGTGTAGGGTCTTCTTCTTGAGATTTTTCCACTATCTGCTTTCTCTTCTTCTGTATCTGTCAATTTCTTTCTTGACTCAAGAGGGTTTTCCTCAAGGTCCAATTGTTCATCAAAGGTTACATGAATAGTTTCTTCTACATGTAATGTTCTCCTATTATAAAATCTATATGCTTTACTAGTCAAAGAATATCCCAAGAATATGTCTTCATAAACTTTTGAATCAAATTTTCCAAGGTTAATTTTTCCATTGTTTAAAACAAAGCATTTACAACCAAAAACTTTTATATGAGAAATATTTGGTTTTCTTCCTTTAAATAATTCATAAGGAGTACGTTTCAAAATTGGTCTAATTAAAAATCTATTTAAAATATAACATGCTGTTGACACAGCATCAGCTCAAAAATATTTAGGAAGATCCTTTTCATTTTCTAGCAAGTTCTTCCAAAGACCTATTCTTTCTTTCTACTACTCAATTTTGTTGAGGTGTCCTAGGTGAAGAAAAGTTATGAGAAATTCCTAATTCAGTACAAAAATTTTCAAAAGCTTCATTTTGAAATTCCCCACCATGATCACTTCTCAAAAATTTAATTTTCAATTCTTTCTCATTTTCAATAGCCTTGGCAAATTTTCTAAAAGTTTCAAAGGTATTACTCTTGGATGATAAGAAAAATGTCCATGTGAATCTAGAGTAATCATCAACTATCACAAGAGCATAGTAATTTCCACCAAGACTTCTAGTCCGTGAGGGACCAAATAAATCCATGTGTAGCATCTCTAAAGGTTTTGAAGTAGAAACGATATTTTTACTTTTAAAAGAAACTTTTGTTTGTTTACCCTTTTGACATGCTACGCAAACTTTATCCTTTAAAAAAATCTAGTTTTGGTAGGCCAATTACTAACTCTTTAGTGATTAGTCTACTTAGATGATGCATATGAATGTGTGCAGCCCTTCTATGCCATAGCCAAGGGTCCTCTTCCTTTGCTACCAGACAAGGGATGTCCCTAAATGCAATTTCAATCAAATCAATGACATAAATGTTATTTAATCTCTTACCTTTTAGAGCAACTTCATCTGAATCTTTATGAAGAATTTGGCAGCCAGTTGATTCAAAGATTATTTTCAAACCTTTTTCACACAGTTGACTTATGCTCAGGAGGTTGTGCTTCAGTCCTTCTACCAGGAGTACATCATGTATTACAAAGCTTTCAGTAACACCTATGTCTCCAGATCCGAGGATTCTTCCCTTGTTGTTGTCACCATAGGTCACATGGCCTTGACTTTTTATCTTGAGATTCTGAAACTTACTTTTGTCTCCTGTCATATGTCTTGAGCATCCACTATCTAAATACCATATGGTCTTTCTTTGTTTAGAGGTAACCTGCATCACAAATATATTATTTTAGGTCCCCTTTATTATTTTGGGTCCTTAAGGGTTAGTATACATTCTCAAGTTCTCTAGCAATTAGTTCTTAGTTGGAATCCAGATAAATTTCCCAAATGGAACACCTACATGTTTTATAAAGCATTTATTAACAGTATGACCATATTTCATGCAATAAAAACATTTGGGAGTAGAAAATGTTGATTTATAAGTGTTGGGTTGAAAATGGTTTACAGAGGATTTTTGAAATTTTGTTTGAGAGGATGCTTTTACAAAAATTGTCTTTTGTTTTTCCAAAGTTTTCTTAGAATCAAAACCAAGCCCAGTTTTTCTAGAAGATTCTCTTTGGGAATTTAAAATAGTATCAAGATGCATGCTTGAGTTTGAAAACCTAGAAATTACTTTTTCAAGACTAAGTATTTTGTTTTGAAAAGTTTTACAGTTTTCACAGCTTTTCTCTTTTGAATTTATTTCTAAATTTGTTTTCAGAAACTCATTTTCTTTTTCCACTTCTTGCAATTTATTTTCTAGAGTTTTAAAATTATTTTTTAAAGAACTATGTTTCTTTGATAAATCATCAAAATTTTGAAACAACTCTTGAAAAGCTTCATGCAACTCATCATAGTAGTCTAGAGATTCAGAATGACTTACCCGTGAAGATGTTTCTATGTCATCATTTGCCATTAAGCAGCTATTTGCCTCCTCTTTTACTTCTTTCTTTATTGCAAATGGACACTTGGATTTCGTTTTACCTAGCCTGTTGCACCCATAACATAAGCACCTGTAGTTTGTAGAAGAAATGTCTTGACTCTCATTTGCCATCAAGCATAGGTTTGCTTCTTCTTCCTCTTCACTTTCACTGGAGTCACTTTCAGAGGTTGTTGACGCATTGTCTTCCCATGCGATGTAGGCTTTCTTTTTCTTCTTGAATATTTTCTTCCCTTTTCTTTTTTCTTTGTCTTCTTTCTTTGCATAAGGACACTCTGATTTGATGTGCCCCACTCTATTGCATCCAAAGCACTTGAAGTTTATTGTGGAGTTATTCTTCTCCTTCTTCTGAATTTGATTCTTCTTTTTGTTCTTGAGAAACTTGGAAAACTTTTTCACCATTAAAGAAAAATCATCATTATCGGACTCACCTTCATTTTCAGTGTCTGACTTTTCAGTCTTGAATGCTAGGGTTTTCTTTTTGTAGCTATCCTCTCCATTCTTTAATCTTTGCAATTCAAGTTCGTGCTCTCTAAGCTTTCCGAATAAGGTTGCCGTTTCCATTTTGGTCAAGTCTCTCGATTCAGTGATGGCTGTTACTTTTGGTTGCCAGTTTCTGTCCAAAGACTTCAATATCTTTGTGTTGAGTTCTTCCTTGTCAAAACTCCTTCCCAAGGCTTCCAGATGATTTACAATGTGTGTAAATCTAGTCTGAAAGTCTCCTATGCTTTCGTTCGGTGCCATGGTTAGAAGTTCGTACTCCTGTGTCAAGGTATTCTTCCTTGCACGCTTGACCTCTTCTGTACCTTCATGTGTGACCTCTAGAGTGTCCCACATTTCTTTGGCGGTCTTACACCTGGATATCCTGTAAAATTCACTCAGAGTTAGTGCAGAAACAATGGCATTCCTAGCCCTTACATCATATTGTGCCCTTTTGTTTTCATCAGGAATCTACTGTAGAAATTGCTTTGGTGTTGAGCCTTCAGCTGGAGTTGTCCTTGGCACGAACGGACCGTTTTGAACCGCATCCCAGACTCCATAATCGAGAGTCTGAAGAAAGATCTCCATCCTTGCCTTCCAGAACGGGTAGTTATCTCCTTCAAATAGTGGAGGTCTGTTGATCGACGCTCCTTCCCTGTAAATCTGGTTCTGCATAGACATCTCACAAGATCGATTAGAAGTATCTTATCAAACCGAGCTCTGATACCACTTGTTGTCAAGTGGCATCAAGAAGGGGGGGGGGGGGAATTGATGTTAAAAATAAAACCTTTTAATTTTATTTTCCTCAAAAATTAATCCTCTTGATTATTAATTGTCTTAGCAGATAATTAAATACGCAACGAAAAATTAAATGAGATAAGGGAAAGAAGAGACACCCAAAATTTATACTAGTTCGGGTTATACCTTAACCCTACTCCAGTTCCCAAATCACCTCAAACCAGAGATGATTTCCCACTCTTTATATTTTAATTCTTCACAAATTACAACCACCAATTACCAGTGAAACATGTAAAAAGAGAAAATTAAAATACTCACTATCTCTTGAATCCACAAGAGAATACCCACACTTCCTTGAATCCCACAAGGAAGTGAAAACCTTCCTTGAATCACACAAGAAAGAAGACTTGTCTCCTCTGAACAGCCTCAGAGAAAAGTCAGAAACAAAAGATAAATATCACCTGTATGTGAGGATTTCAAAGTTGTGGCACTGCTCTGCTCAGGATTTCTCAAAAGCTGTAAAGATCACTTCTTTCTGAAAGCAATATTCTTCTTTTCAAAAATAATTCTTGTGACTCAGAGAGAAGAAAAAAANAAAAAAATATGAAAGAGATCGATCTTTCTCTGATGTCATTCAAAAGCTTTAAGTAAGAAAAAATAAAAATATTCTTAATTCGAAATTTGATACACAGAATCATCTCCAACGTTCAGAATATTATAGAAAAGATTTTCCAAGATTTTCGGAGGATTCTGTGCAACGTTTATAATTTTCGAAAACTCACGAACATAATCGATTATATTAAATACATAATCGATTATCACCGCGTTGGTAAGCTTTTTAAAAACACAAATAATCGATTATATAATCGATTATCACCGCATGTCATATTTTCCAAATTGCTCATAATCGATTATGTAATCGATTATTGCCGAATGACACATTTTCTATTTTCAAAGGTATAATCGATTATCTAATCGATTATTGCCGAATCACATGCTTTTCCATTTTCTCAAAGCATAATCGATTATATAATCGATTATTGCCGTATCAAAAAATTGCTTTTCAAAAAATCTGTCCATAATCGATTAGGTAATAAACATAATCGATTATTGTGTATTGAAAAAGATTTCAATAATAATTAAATTTACTTTTAAGAATCTTCTGAGCAGAGTTGTGTTTCTTTTTTATTCTCACTACTAAATCTAATCTAGTAATTTTTTGCTTGCTTTTAGTCTTGATATGTTGAACACTTTTGTACAGTATAGTCTTGATCATTATGAAAATCCTTGAGCAGAATGACAACAATCTCCTTCTGTGATAACATATCATATAATATATAAAAAAGATTTTAAATCCCTTATCAAATTTTTAAAAAATTACTTATTTACGATAAAAATTTATATATTTTCTTTTATTTTCTGTTATTCTAGAATAAATTTTAACATTTTTGTATGACTTCATACCAAATGAAAATAAGATTAATAAAATGTAGCCTATCATTTAAATTGTAACTTTTCATTTTTTCATAATAATGAGTTTTGATTATTAATTATTATTTCCTATTAACTAATAGTTATCATGTATTTTTTTTTAACTAATTTATTATTTTTTTATTTATTTATCAGTTTCTTAATAAGTTATATTTTTTTTACATGAGACATAAAATCTTACATGTTTCTCCTCCAAATAATGAAAATGGTATAAATAGTTAGCAATAAGTGGCATCAAGAGGGGGTGAATTGATGTTATAAAAATTAAAACTGTAATTCTTATTTAATTCAAATTTTATTCCTCTTGATATTAATTAGTCTAGCAGATTAATAATGCACAGCGGAAAATTAAAAGATAAGGGAGGAAAGATGAACACAGAGAATTTATATGGGTTCGGGTTAAACCTTAACCCTACATCCAGTTCCCAATCACCTCAACCTGAGATGATCCCACACTCTTATATTTTTAATTTATTACAATTTTTACAACCACTAATCCCAAGTGAAACATGTAAAAATACAAATTAAAGATTATACCTCACAATCTCTTGAAAACCCACAAGAGATAACCAACCATTCCTTGAGTCACACAAGGAATGAAACACCTTCCTTGAATCACACAAGGAATGAAACGCTTTCCTTGAATCGCACAAGGAAAGTCAAAACACCTCCTCTGAACAGCCTCATAGGATGTATAGAATAAAAAAGATATCACCTGGAGTGACGCTTCCAAAATGTAGTACCGGCTCTGCTCAAGAGTATCCTCAAGATTTTTCTTAGAAAGATGAATGCACAGTAAAATATTTTTTCTTTCAAAACATTTAAAATATTGTGGCTCAGGATACTCAAAGAAAAAGTATAAAGCTTTTCAAAAGAGAATATGTCAAAGAAAGCGTATGAATGGTGTATTATGAAAAACCCGATACCCTTATTAAATAATCAAAATATTTCAAATAAAATATTCTTTATTTTATTTTAATTTGAAAACAAATATTTACTCTGTTTAGAGCCTCACAACGTTCAAAAATCTTAGTCAAGGATTCTCCTTTATTTTAGGAGGATTTTTAGCAACGTTTATTTTTCAAAAATATTCGAACATAATCGATTATATTAAATACATAATCGATTATTCCCGTGTTGAAAAAACTTTTCAAAGCCACAGATAATCGATTATGTAATCGATTATCCTAGACATACATAAATTCCAAAATAGCTCATAATCGATTATGTAATCGATTATCCCAGCAAACATCATTTTTCTGATTGGCTCATAATCGATTATGTAATCGATTATCACAGCAAACATCATTTTTCTGAAAAGCTCATAATCGATTATGTAATTGATTATCACCGAAAAGCATATTTTCTATTTTCACAAATATAATCGATTATCTAATCGATTATTGCAAAAACACAAACTTTTCCATTTTCACAAAGCATAATCGATTATCTAATCGATTATTTCCGTATTAAAAACATGTTTTTCAAAAAAGGTTTTCTTGAGAAAAATACTCTGAGCTGAGTGATGATTACCTTTTGATAACATTCACTCCTAACTCTAAACTAAGTCTTCTTAAGTCTTTGAGCTTGCTTCCAACTTGAATTTTCTTGATGTCCTGATTCTGATTCTTGATTTTCTTGATCATTATTAAAACCCTTGAATTCTTGTGTAGAGTTGTCCAGTCTTCAAATATTGGTAACATAAACCATAAAAACAAATCAATTAGCTTAATATCATGGTAAGATCATAACCAACAAATCGAATCTTATATTTAAACTTTGAATGATAAATTAAAGATATAATATCATAAAAAATATACAATAAACATAAGAACATAAAATGAATATAAGAAAATTAAGAACATTAAATTTCAAAGAAACAAAACAAAATTATCATTATTTTTATAAGTCTTGTACAACATAATACAAAAAGTAGTCTCTTTATTTGAGTTAATTGATCAGTTCAATAGAAGAAAGAGAAAGTATATTTAATATGTAAGACTTAAAAGAGATACTAAACTACTTGATTAGCAACATCTTTTTATTATTTATTATTATTAATTAATTATATTTATATTATTTCAGAAAGTGTGCAGAACATAAAAATATTAATTAAAAGATTTGAACTAAGTTTTGATGGATGATTACCTAGAAAGGAGCTAAACATAAAAGTATCCTAGTATGGATGAATTATTATTTAAATTATGTAACATCCTATTTTGTTTGAGAAAAAAATATAATAAACAAATAAATATATATATATATGATTATTTATTTAAATAAAATTTAATTGAGTTTAGAAAATAAAATAAAATATTTTATAAAATAAAATAAAGTTTGTTAAAAACAGATAATGTAAGATTATTAATATTTCAAAAAATATTATAAAATTATTAATATGTTAAAAGATATTGAGAGGTTATTAATATTTTAAGAGATATTGTGAAGTTATCAATATTTTAAAAAGATAATACAGCGTTGTTGATATTTTAAAAGATAATATAAGGTTTTTAATATTTTAAAAGATATTATAAGGTTTTTAATATTTTAAAAGGTATTATCAGTTAAATTTAATTTTCAGAAGTCTAATTCTACCTATATACATTAAACCTTATCTACTCTTCATTCCAAGTTTTATGTAATATAAACATAACATTAAAAGGTGTCACGTAATATAACATTTTAAGCCTTCACGTAGCATAGCACTTCAAGCAGGTACTTATATAGGATTTATTTTCTAAATTTTAAACCTTAAATTAAACAAAATTTTTCATAAACGCTAAACTAATTTTTCATTAAAAAAACTTATCATATAAAATCTTTTCTTATTTTATCATTTTTCCTTTACTTATTTTGCATCTGAAATCAAGTAAAGACTCCTAAATATATTTTTAAAGAAAACATAAAAAATATTTAAATTTAAAAAGATAATAATTATGTTGAAATGGACTAGTTTATTTTTTTATTTATCAAATTTTAAAAAATATTTAAAATTATTTTATTAATAAATTTTTCTATGGTTACAAATTGAAAATAAAAAAAATGAAAATATTATATATATATATATATATATTATATATATATATATATATTATAAACCTAATATTTATCAAATGAAAAATCAATCATTTGAATCACATATTTCTCCAACCATATATAATATAAAACAATTTCATATAATATAATTAAATACTATACTAAATCGTTTATTTTATTATAATTTATAATTTTATTTTTAAAATATAATTTAGTTTTTTATTTTTATTTATGAATTAGAGTTTTGCGGCTAAATATATATATATATATATATATAATATTTATTAATAAATAAGATATTGGTTTCTTATAAAAAGAAAATGAAATAAATATAATACTATTTTTATAAATTTATTTTACTCAATAAAATAAAAAAAAGTTAGGTTTTTGAAAATATTAAACTTCTTTTCTTTTTTTTCACAATAATTATGTTGCGCTAATATTATTAAGAAAATTATGATTTCTATTTTTTATTTATAAATTAAGAATGGACCCATTAAAAAACTTCAAACATAATTTATCAAATAATTACTTTTATAAAATAATTATGAGTGATGAACTAAAAATATAACACCATAAAAATATATAATAAATAAAATGAATATAAGAAAATAAGAACAAGATAATTAACAAGAACTTTAATAAAATAAAAAAAATAAAATAAAAAAAGGTGAAATACAAAAGTATATGTAAAATACGTTAGTTTAGTAAAATTTAATATATGGGTAAAATTAAATCACTAATTAAATTTCTAATATAGAGAAAATCACACTTTTGATAGGATTCTATTTTTAATATTTTAGAAACAAATTTAAATCATTAAAAATATTTTACCAAAAACGATGATAATTATACATATCATACAAATACAAATTAGAAACATTTTTATAATGAACTAAAAATAAGAAAACATATTCATGTTTGAATACGTTTTCCCTATTACATGTGCTATTATAAGGTAGAAATTTTATTTACACACTTTTATTTGGTTAGGTGTTTTCTCTTGTATTGTTGTATTAAAATCCCTTAGTTTTTTTACCTAAGAATATCTTAGAACTTGGACATTGATTAAATGGTTCCAGTTGAAACCAATGAAAGTTTTAAGCTAGATTTACAACTCAAATAAAATACAATTAGGAAAAAATAAACAAGTCTTAAAATTTGAGTCCATTAAATTTCATAGAAACAAAACAGAATTATTATTATTTCCATAAGTCTTGTACAACATAACACAATAAATAGTCTTTTTATCTCTGAGCTAATTGGTAAGCTTAGTAGAAATAATAGAAAATATATTTAATATGTAGGACTTAAAAAAGGTACTGAAGTACTTGCTCAACAACCTGTTATTTATTATTATTAATTAATTATATTTATATTATTTCAAAAAGTGTACAAGGTCTGTGCTCAGACATAATATTATTCCAACTAGATAATTAACTATATATTTTAGTTGTGGTATAACACCGATCCTTGATGCCTTTATGGCTGAGATGATACTGTTTTTATTATACTTGCCACCAGGTGATATACTTGCATTTTTAAGTATTGCTCCAATATCGTTCCTTGCATAGATATCTAATGACAGTTTGAAGAAATCAAACGCTCGCAGGTTAGAGTACGTTCCATGTTTCCTCCTCTACTCCTCCCAAAACTTTTCCCATGTTCCATAATTACTTGGCCAATCTTTGTGTAGTTAATTCTTTATTCCACTGATCTAATAAAATAAATAATAAAAAATATCAACTTTTGAATATCATATCTAAAACTTATTATTAAGAAATGGAAACCTTATCTCAAAGTAATTTAGTGGTATAGTTTTTCATACTAATGGTTGTTACATGTAAGTAGATGGCCATGAACCATGTATGTTGAATATCAATGGTCTTGGTGTTGTTGCTGCACAGTTCCTACTGACGCAAAAGTCTGGTGGCCAAGTTTGTGCCATTGTCCAGTAATCAAATCCCTTGGCAGAACCTTGGAAGAAGAAAGAAATAGTTAAGATAAAAATGAAGTAATTCATGATGAAATGTGGAGCTTAATCATCTCAATTTATAGCCAAGCTTCCAGCTCTTCATGAGTGCCAACAAATAAAGATAGAAAATCTGGCACAGAATTAGAGACATAAAACATTCATGCAACATGCACAAAATTAGTTTCATACGTGTGCAGCTGGATGGATTTGGCAAGTAGTTGTTAGATGGCCATAGACCATGTATAATGAACTTGACTGGTTTGGCTTCTGTTGTTAACTTCCAGCTCTTCATCACTGCAAACTAGAAAATCTAACCTAGACATCACACAAAATTAAATACATAACGCATTCATGCAACATGCACAAAATTAGTTTCATACGTGTGCAGCTGGATGGATTTGGTAAGTAATTGTTAGATGGTCATAGACCATGTATAGTGAACTTGACTGGTTTGACTTCTGTTGTTAACTTCCAGCTCTTCATCACTATGAACCAGAAAATCTAACTTAGACATCACACAGAATTAAAGACATAACACATTTATGTAAAAACAATCGTTTGATTAATTATGCATGTGTTTTGGTGAATATTAGTTTCAATTGAAATCGAAAATTGCGATTACGTGTCTGCAACTTTTTTAAAAGAATTTGGATCTCTACTTCCTTTGTTTAGGGATTTTGTTGATGGACTTTTTTTATGGCCCATATATGATTGGACTAAGAGTTCAGTCTTTAGACACATATATGGATTTGGATAAAAGTGGAAACACAGCCCAAATTTGGTAAAAAGTCTTCGTTTGATAAAAAAAAGTATAGTCATATACTAAAACTCAATAAATATTAAAATACAAACAAACATATCTTAATTTTATATAGTAATAAATTATTTTTCTTATCAATCATTTTCAATCACTATTTTCAATCATCTTATATGCACCATTTATATACTAAATTAGTTTGGCCTTATCCATGTTTACATCTCACACATGAGTATTCGGAGTAACGTTAGCCAAGAAGAAGTTCACCCAAATTTGGGTCATAGTCTTCATGCATGCACACAAAAATCTGTTGTGCGCGACCCGATCGACCAACCTCATATGTGTGGTTGGCGATGCAAAGTGGAGATTCAATGTCATCTGGTGAGTGACAATAGTTGTGCAACAATCCTAATATCCGTCGCGCCCATCTACTTGAAGCTCAAACCCGATTCCCAGATAGGCATCAACGCCTCTTGGTCATAATGAACACGCTAGCCCTGAACTCATGAGATCCTTGTCTAATCAGCCTCCTAAAGAGGATATGCATTTGCATAAAATTTCTTGACTATCTCTAGATTGAGCTATTTAGCAGGAGAAGAAAAAATAGCCCATCTACGTTATTGCAATTACTGTTGAAAGTCAAGGTATTCTTCAGCCTCTAGTTCCACTTGATGCTCACATAGGAATGTTCTGCTTTCAAGTTCTATGAACGTTGATGCTTGGCACAATTAATGAACTGATTCCTATAAAATTAATGCCTCGGTGCATGGTCGGATCAACGATTATCTCACGAATAGTGTCTTCCGAATCACTATTGGAAGATGATGGAGCCTGGTGGTGTGAAGAAGTAGCAACCACTTTACTTTTCTTGGAGGCGTCAATCTCATGGACAAAACATCTAGGAGGGATCATCTTGTAGAAAAATAAAAAAAATCTAGAATCACAATCAAAACAAGATATTTAATACAGGAATAGGATAGAATAAACTGGCCAAAATAGTTTTTTATTTTCATCTCCACTGTTGAAATCCGCTGACTACTGCAAACGTCTACTCAACAGAGAGGAATCCGTTGAGCGGATCTTCCCTTCGTTGAACAGATTTTTGCAGAATCAGCGAATCCTCATTCTGTCAAACCATAGGATTCATCCATTTGATTAAAACAGTCCTTAACATAGATCAAACAAGTCTAAACATACATTAAACACAACAAAGGTACATTGGAAACCCTAACTCATAAGGAACCACTACTAGAAAATTGTAAATTTACATCGGTTATTTTAGATTATTTACATCGGTTCTAGAACCAATGTAAATAAGGCCGATGTAAATTTAAAAACAAATTTACATCGGTTCTAAAATAACCGATGTAAATATTAAAAAAATTTACATCGGTAGTTTTAAACAACCGATGTAAATATGAGTAGATTTACATCAATTGTTTTAAAAACCGATGTAAATATGAGCAGATTTACATCGGTTGTTTTAAACAACCGATGTAAATATGAGTAGATTTACATCGGTTGTTTAAAACAACCGATGTAAATTTTTCCATATTTACATCGGTTTTTAAAACAATTGATGTAAATCTACTCATATTTACATCGGTTGTTTAAAACAACCGATGTAAATCTGCTCATATTTACATCGGTTTTTAAAACAATTGATGTGAACCCTAGATCACCGAGTAAAAGTTTCATACGAATTCAATCACCCCCATCCACCCCACCAAAAAAATCAAACTTTGCACGCAAATAAACACAAAACATGCATCAAGAACAAACGAATTGCGAAAACCAGATCTGGGAATGAGGGGAAAAATGAAAAAAAAAAAAGAGGTTAGAAAGAAAATAAAATAGAGGGACAGAGGATCTGAGAGAGACCATCGCTGTCCTTATCGAAGAGGCTTGAATCGTCTTGAATCAACTTGGAGAATCGTCTTGAATCAATGTTGGCATCAACAACTGCTTCTGGTGGTGGAAACAACCAAACAAGTGTAAGTGAGTGAAATTAATTAAGAGAAATAGAAAGAGGAAAAGCGAGAATAGGAACCAGTGAACACGTTTGGGCTCTGTCAGCGAAGAGACGAGCGTCGATTGGATCTAACTGTATTGCTTGGGTGTAGAGATCAACGGCGAGAGCGAAGTCGTCGTCCAAGAATGCTTCTTTCGCTTTCTTCTCAAGCTCCTTCGCCATTCCTTCTCAAGTATTTCCTTTACTTCATCCCAAACCAACACATCCTTTACATAACCTAAATCGCATATTTACATCGGTTATTAAAAGAACCGATGTAAATATGCGATCAGCTTTTCTTTTATTTACAAAAATGTCACCGTGTTCATATTTACATCGGTTTACCTAATAACCGATGTAAATTTAACGATGTAAATTTGCAATTTTCTAGTAGTTCAAATTGGGGAAAAACATACACACGAACCCTAGACTCACATCCATGACATTTTTTACTAATAGTTTAGGCACAAACAAGCACAAGATATTCTAAAGCATTGAAATATGCGAATTGTGCAACCAAACACAACCTCCACTCAGCCAAGAGGAATCTATTGAGTTGATCTTCCCTCCACTGAGTAGATTTTTATAGAACCAGCGAATCTTCATTCTGTCAAACAATAGGGTTCATCCAGCCGATTAAAAAAGCCCTCAACACAGATTAAACAGGTCTAAACATACATTAAACTCAACAAAAGCACATAGAAAAACGTAACTAATAGGGAACTCAAATTGGGGAAAAACATACACATGAACCCTAGAGTCACATCAATGATAGTTTTGGCTAATAGTTCAGGCATGAACATGCACAAGACATTCTAAAGCACAGGTAGATGCAAATTGTGCAACCAAACACAACTATCCCTTTACCTTAGCACATGCCTTGAACGAAATCAGTAAGGGAAGGAAGAACTTACTTGGAATGTATAGCAAACACAAAAGATTGAGCAAGATAGAGCAAGGTTTGTAGGTGATTTTACCACAAGGAGATAGAGAAGGAGAGAAACAGTGTTGAGCGTATTTTAAGGTTTGAGAAAAAAATAAGTGGGTCTTCTGCAAATTTGAAATGGTTTAAATATATAAACCCACGAAGAATCCGCTTAGCGCCAAAGGGATACATGATGAGACAAATATTTATCATATTTATAATGGCTAATAATGTTATATTAATGTTTATAATGTGTTAACAAAGCTTAATTAACCTTGATTTGTATTATTGGGCCTTTAGAAGCCTTGACACAAAACTTTGTATAAAAATAGTAAATTAACCAAGTTTTATTGTATACGGGTACTGACATTGGTCCACTATTTTATTTATCATTTTTTCTACAGATCTCCTAAAATTATGATTCAAGTTGCGTGATAAACTAGACACATTCAACTTTCCAGAGGATCCAAAATAACTAAATTCAGAACTGAATTGGATTTTATATAAATTATCAAAGTGGGGTTAAGCGCACTAGGTCGGCCCAATGGACATGCTTCAGTAAATTAATTACCCAAAATTCGCTAGATCTCCAAAATTAGTGAAAACGGTGGCGTTTGAAAGCTAACTCGAAGATCTTTAGAAGGAGACTTGAATCGCTTAATTTGGACAAGAATTAAAGAAACTAAAAGCGTTTGAACATCGCTGACCTGGACATGAGTCACATGTGCGCGCCTATTCGAGTTCCCTCTCAAGTTCTTGGGCTACCTCCGATTCTAGGCCCTTTCTTATGTAATTGTACAATTAGTTAGAGTATAAATAGGATTAACTTAATGTAATAAGTGTGTTGTAGAAGTTTCAAGTTCAGATCTAATTCAATTCGTTTCATCTTCTCTCAAGTTCTCTCTTGTGCACGCCATGGTTTTCTCCTTGCTTGTGTCTCACGCTTTCATGTATGTTTCTCATTTCCGCCATTGTTTCTCTTGAGTTTGGATCTGGATTTGCTTCTGCCACCATTCTTTGTTGTTTTCTTTAATGATTTGCTGAATTAGAATAGTTTTTACCGAACAAAAATCCATGGACATGATTCCACATGTTACACATTGCCTAAACTTGAGTTTTTGCCTTGGTTTAACTTGTGGATGCCTACTGGTTGGAGGTTGAAGCTTGCGAAGCATTCTTTTGCAATTCTATGGTGAATTCTTGATTGGTTAATTAGGTTTTCACATGCCTTTTAGTGTAGTGTGGTGATGATTTCCGCCACTTTATTGCTTTGAAACCTAGCTGTAATTGAGTTTTAATTGGGGAGGGAATTTTTCTTTCAACTGGATTGAGGCTTAGGTCACTCAAATGTCTTTTGAGGGGTGAGTTGATTGGGATTCATCCATGGCTTAAGCTTTGTGAAGGTTGTAGCACTTCCAAACTAGTTCTAATTCAATTGCATCCATGTTAGGTAGATTTAAATGCTTTCCTTTACTTTTTTAATTTGTTCTTAGATGATTTAGATGGTTAGTTTAGGTCTGGTCCAGTAGATACATTAGTTTAGATTCACTTTCATGCACTAGGTAGTGTAGATTAGTTTGATTTTGTTTGAAATTCCATTTTAATTTTCTTGTACTTCAAACCCCCTGGAAAATACTTGAAAATACATAAATATTCATTGGTTCATTCATTCCATCACTCACACATTGCATTTGCCACTGTTTTTGATTTCTGACCGAGTGACACTATTCACCACGGTCAGATTTTGAGCCATGCGCACCAAATACATCTCCATATGGTCATCTCCCATTTTTAAAACCCAAAACAGAAAAGTAACTTCATTTCCATCGACCAACCATACATTTCCTACCTTGCATTTCATTCTTGACCGAGATATTTTGCTTCATTTCGCCTCTGACAAAGAGCACCCATTTCTGGTCCATTCCTAGCTCGGTCAGAATCATTTTCTGCATTATTGACTGAACCATTGACAACTTTCCTCGACCAATAATTTGCATGCATTCATAAAACATACATTCCATTGCATTCCAACCATTTTTACATAAAAACCACACAAAAAAAATTTCTCTGACCGAGAGCACTATTCATCTCGGTCAGAATTTGTTTTTTTGCATTTTCACTTAGCCATTGACATTTTCCCTCTGTCAAGAATTTTCCAGCATCCATATTTCATCCATTAAATGCCATTCCATCATAAATTTTGCAAAAACCACAAATAGTTTTGTCTCTGACCGAGAGGTGCACCATTTGTGCACCAAACTAGCACCAGATTCACTGATCCTCGATCAAGACCTTGATTTTTACATTTTTTGTGCACCACGTCTTTGTAAAATATCCATATTTTTGCATTTCCTAACGTTCTGTGCAGGTATCTCATTTCTGACCGAGGTTACTGTTCACCAAGGTCAGTTGGCTAGCTTTTTGGTCATTTTTACTACATTCTCGGTCATCTGCCATTTCTATTCACATTTTCTGCACCAATATTTTTACCATATCATTCATTCATCATTTAAATCATTCTGGATCATTGTTGACCGACACATTCATTCACAGTTTTATTTTGACCGAGAGTCCCATTTTTGGCTTAGTTCTGACCGGTGTTATTGTTCACCATGGTTAGTTTTGTGATTTTTGTGATTCTGCACAGTTTGCATTCTGTTTCATTTCCATTCATTGCATTTAGGATTCTAACCCCATTTTAGTTTATTTTGTAGCTTAATATTGCATTTAGTTGTATTTCATGCATTTCATTCCCCATTTTGGACCTTTCATGACTCATCCATCTATTCTCACTACTTCCCTAGATTGATGTCTTGGTTTCCCACTGTACTACATTACTATTTTAAGGGAATCATTATTTGTAAAGCGCATACACTGAGCGAATTTGAGCCCGAGGCTACTCCTTCCATCAATGAAAATGCGCTCAACGTTAGGGACATTGGCTGAGCGCCACAACAATCCGTTGAGCACCCAAGCAATCCACTAAACGGATTTGAGGTCGAGAGCACCTTTTTTCTATATTGTTGATCTGCTGAGTGAATTTTGCATATGTTGAGCACTTTGGCAGTGTTGTTGCTGAATTTCTTTCCTAAGTGATCATCCTAGTGCTCACAGCTTCCACCACATAATTTATTTTCTCTTCTCATCACTTCTATGTTCTTGTATTCACACACCAAAACAATCCAACACATCCTCACAGTGGAGAAGAATATGGAAACAAACAACACTAGAAAATGAAAATCAAAACAGTATTGAAAATAAAGGGGAGATACTGGGTTTCCTCCTGGCAAGTGCTCGTTTAACGTCATTAGCTTGACGCATGATGCTTATATATCTTTCAAGTGGATGATGGTGGTGAATCTTTCAACCTCACCACCCAGATACGCTTTAAACCTTTGCCTGTTCACCAACCAGCTTCTCTTGGTGACTAGGTCTTCCACTTCAAGAGTTCCATAGGGCTTCACGTCCTTGACCACAAATGGTCCAGACCATTTGGATTTGAGCTTTCCAGGGAAGAGTCTCAACTTGGAATTGAATAATAAGACAGATTGGCGCAGCTGAAACTCCCTCTTTCAAATCTTTCTGTCATGGTACTTCTTTACCTTGCTCTTGTACAACTTTGAGGATTCATATGCTTGTGTTCTCACTTCTTCCAACTCATGTAATTGCAGCTTCCTTCCATAAAAAATGCTTCTTGGATGATCTCTACCTTCAGTGGTTCATATAATCTTCCAACCATGCTCATTTCCAACCATTCTTTCCTATCACAGTCCACATTTATCTCAGTTTCAACCCACTTTGGTTCTTCACCTTTTTTGGTTTTCCCTTTTTTTTCTCGAACCTTTACTCCTTCCTTTCACAGCTTGTGCATACATACATTCCTTTTCCTTCAACATCCACTCCTTAGTGGTGCCAATTTCCTTCCTCTAGGTGCTGGGAGTGGGCAAAATGACATGTTTCGCATTCTTCTGATTCTCCTCTCGTCGCCTAAATCTAGGTAAGTTGGCATGTATCTTCTTATTACCAATCCAAATCTAGTCTAACCTCATTTCAAGTTCAAATAGATTTTTTACCCCTATAAAACGAACAAACCTGTATCTTTGATCCTATCTATTCAACTTCTTCGCTATGAACACCTCATTTATGATTTCCCAATTTTGAAATATTTTCCACATATCTGCTTCTCCGAATGTAGTAAGAAAGTGAGAGAAGAAAAAAGTTACCACATTATACCCTTCTCTTCTATCATTCTTAACGGTCTCATTCGGTCGTAACCCTTTCACATCCCCCATTCCTGCTATACGATTCACAATACCAGTGTAGAAGCATGCACAAAAGTGCATTGTTTCACTCTCTCTCACTCTTTCTCTCTCTCTCTCCCTCCCTCCCTAAACCTTACATTCCTAAGATGTGAATTAACATGTTTTATCTTGATGGAATGTTGTTTGAGGAAAAGAGGGTTTCATTCATACAAAACCAACACAAATAGTATCACATAAACAATAAACAATTTCAATTTTGACTAGTATTGTTTGTAATGTATTGTGTGAAAATACAAAACATCGTTACTTCTTCCCATTGGGTTAAATTAATAAAGTTAAAAATTTCAACTTCTAATTTTAGGATTTTTTCCAAAATTTATAATATATAGTAATATATTTAAATAAGTTAACTTAGGATTTCTTCCAAAATTTATAATATATAGTAATATATTTAAATAAGTTAACTTATAAGTTTAATAAGATATTTTAAGACTTGAATATGATGTTTTTATTTAAATATATTTTTAGAAAATTTTTAATCCAGTTTTATATTAATTAGATAAGAATAAAAGAATTTAAATTTTCTATCACTAATATAAATAGGAACAATTCAGGTATTAATACAAGAATAACTGTGAAATTAAAGAAACTGATTGTATGATGCAACTGTAGATTCTATTACCTAAAAAAAATAATGTATGCACTTAAAAAATGCAGTAACAAAATTTCAAGAAATAAAGAAAATTAAAATCAGATGAAGTTTGAAAAAAAAAAAAAAACTTAAAATAATATACTAATCTTTACTATTTTGTAATAAAAATTCAATTAATTCATCAAACTCTTCTAGAATAGTGTTAAAAAAATTAACCCAACTTTCCAGCACTTAATCCAGATCAACAAAGGAAAGTTACAAGAAAAGAAAAAATTGAGAAAGAATTGAGGACGAATAGCACATCCTACAAATAAAGTCAATACACATAATTACAAATTTACAATATTACAAAAACTAATCATATAACTAATATAATAGTAAAATTTTGTTTGACTTCTTGTAATTTATTCTAATTTGCAAAAATAGTGATTAAATATAGAATTCAATACAAAAATAATTAGATGAATCCAGCCATTACAAAAAAAAAAATTATAAATCCTACAACAAGTAAATATCAGTGTGGCAAAAACACAAAAATACGGTAAAAATTATAAAAAATAGAATATATTTGTAACTATATCTATTTATTATAAAAAATACAACAAGAAATAAGAATAGAAAAGTATTTAAATATGAGTTATTATCTTTATAATAAAAGACCTAAATGTCATAAATATGTTCTAACTTATTTTCACTCATACAAAATAGTTAATCTTTATATTTAAATATAAATATTAATTTTGTGTTGATATTATTATATTAAACTTATTATAATATTTTTTATGTAAAATATACCGGATAGGTATCGGTCTGTCCCTAATCGGCTATATCTTGAACAGTTGGCCGATAGAGTGTCGTCCTCAACCGGTAACATCTCAGCTTATTCTAACTAAAGTCTAGTTAGCGTAATTTTCGCGTAGGGGTAGTCAGTTACTACCCATTCAGGTATTCTGTTACCCTTTTTCCCCTTATAAATTGAGGTTCAGGTACATTCATTCGATTATTATTCTACTTACTCTAAAAACCCTGTTTGATCTCTTACTGAGTGTCAGAGTGCAATCACAGGTACCCCTCCATTCGGTCCACAACAGGCCAAAATACTAGAAGAGTTAAAGATGTCCGAGAGGATTTCGGCCCTCGTAAGTACACAAAATATACGTAAAAAGAATGAATTATGTATAAAAATAATTTGCACTTCTATAAAACTATTGTTTGACTTTTTTTATTAGAAACCTTGCTTTTTAAAAGACTTTAATAAAGATTATGTCTAAATTTTAGTTAATGCGCCAACTTCTACTAATTCAAAGTGAATATAAATATTGTTTTATGATCACAATTGTTTTAATTAATCCAAGTATATTTTCAATTGCTTTTTCAAAAAATATCCTCAAATATTATTTTTCACTGACCTGTTCAAGCTTTCAACTGTCTCCAAAGAAAAAGAATTATTTTACTAATACCAAACTCTTAAATAGATGAATATGAAGTACATTGCTCAATCTATGTTTTATTTACTCAGGAGACAATATAGGATTTCATAGATAATGATTAAAGAAAATGTGAAAGAAGTTAGAACGTTCTACAATGCTTCTATATATATTTTTAAGAATTATTATTTAATAGCAACATGATTTTGAGTTAGTAGATTTCATCTTAAAACTAATTGGTATTTAGGTGAAGTTATCTAACTAATATATAAATTACATTATGCAAATTAAGGTAGGCAATGTGAACTTGTTTTTAACATTCCTCCTTCATAAATACTTATAAAATCAGACAATTTTATTTTAATAAGTATTGTAAATTGAGATTATAGATGTAAAACTTTCGATGTAGAACTTTTTTGATAGGATAATTGATGAGACAAATATTTATCACATTTTAATTATCTAATTATGTTTTGTTAATGTTTATAAGTTGTTAATAATGATAAATTAAGTGTTATTTGACTTAGAGATCCATTTAAAGCCTTAACTCTAAATTATATGTAAAAACAGTAAATTATGCATTATTTTCCCTTAACTTGAAACTGACATAGTTCACTGTTTTATTTATTATATTTTCTACAGAGGCCCAAATTCAATGGTTCCGGTTGCATATTAAAATAGACATGTTAAGATGAAAACCAAAATTTGAAGCGTGTGAATTGGATAAGATTTGAAGATTTTACATGCATTTGAAGTTGGCGCTTGTGCAAGCTCACGCGGCTGGCGTGTTCCACATGAGTTCCTTGTGCTAAAATTGAGCTCCCGGATTAATTTGACCTCCAAATTAAGTGAAACTTGTCAGGCTGATTTCCTAACTTAATGGGCTTCAATTGGGCGCTGATTTCATGTAATTTGGACTTGAATTGAAATTTCTATAATTTTATTAAGTGAGGTTCACCAGGCCTGACTGGCCCAATGAACACCTCTCAGTGTTTTATTTATGGAGAGCGCGCCACAAAGCCAAATGAGGTAGGAACAGTGGCGTTTTAAACTTAACTCATAGAGCTTTCTAGTGGCTTTTGAATCATCGCATTTGGAGCCAAAACGAAGAATCTGGGCGCGTTTCAAGTCAGCTGAAATGCATTCCACGTGTGCTTGCGCGCTCTCCATAAATAAAAC
>BDMB01000073.1:236224-254613 GCA_016859785.1 Macrotyloma uniflorum | reverse complement strand
CACAAGGAATGAAACACTTTCCTTGAATCACACAAGGAATGAAACACTTTCCTTGAATCACACAAGGAAAGTAGAAACACCTCCTCTGAACAACCTCAGAGGATGATTATAATCAAAATAGATATCACCTGGAGTGAAGCTTTCAAACTGTAGCACCTGCTCAGCTCAAAGTATCCTCAAGATTTTTCACAGAAAGATTAATGCATAGAAAAATATTCTCACTTTCAAAACATGAAATTTCGTGGCTCAAGATACTTAGAGAAAAAGTGTAAAGCTTTTCAGAAAAGAATGTTGTAAAGAATGTATCAGTCAGGTGTTGTTTCTGAAAAGCCCTGATATGCTTCTTAAATAGACAAATATTCCCAAATAAAATAAAATCTTTATTTTAATTCGAAATCACACGTTTTACTCTTTCAGAGCCTCACAACGTTCACAAAATAAAAATCAAGATACTCCTTTAATTTTTGGAGGATTTTTCGCAATATTTATTTTTCAAAAATCTCCGAACATAATCGATTACGTTATGGACATAATCGATTATTCCCGAGAGAAATACTTTCAGATTTGAAATAAATAATCAATTACATAATCGATTATTGCTGCAAGCTTTTCATTTTTAAAAACACATAATCGATTACATAATCGATTATTGCCGCAAGCTATTCATTTTTAAAAACACATAATCGATTACATAATGGATTATTGCCGCAAGCTCTTCATTTATAAATTCACATAATCGATTACATAATCGATTATTCTAGTGAGTTTTATAGTTTTTCGAAAAACAGTTTTCTTGAGAAAATACTCTGAGCTGAGTGATGATTACCTTTTAATATCATTCACTCCTAACTATAAACTAAGTCTTCTATGTCTTTGAGCTTGCTTCCAACTTGAATTTTCTTGTAAATCTTTGAGCTTCCTTTAGTTTTCTTGAATTATCTTTGATGTCCTGATTCTTGATTTTCTTGATCATTATTAAAACACTTGAATACATGTGTAGAGTTGTCCAATCTTCAAATAGTGGTAACATGAGGGAGCGGGCAGTTGCCGGCAATACTGAGAGGACTCAAGAGGCCGATCCTAACCCAGTAGTGGTGCTTGACGCGCCTTCTCCTCCTCCCCCACAGTCCAAAGGAAAAGGGACTGCAACGACTCCAGAAAGGTCCCGGCCCGTCAAACGAACTCGGGTAGAGGCCAAGCATGTTGAAGTCCTCTCGGCTCACTCTTCCCATCTTCTAAGTGGCCAGATGAAGATGAGCGAATGTTTGAATTTCACTATTTCCGATGAATATTAGGAATTCCTGTAGCAAACAAGTGTGGCCGAGAGGCAAGCCAGCTGGCTGGAGCTTCACTCTCGGTCCCTCGCACTTGGCCTACACATGTTGGAGGACTCGGCCAAGTTGCAGGAAGAGCATGCTGCTCTTGGGGAGAGGCTAGCTAAGTGTGAGAAGGAGTTGGCGGAAGGCAATGACACCAACTCCTTGCTACTGGCAAAGATTGATGAATATGCAGCCGAGAAGGAAAAGATGGTGTTCCAGCAGGCAGCTTTAAAGGAAGAACTAGAACTGTTGGAGAAGCGCCGAAAAGATGATGTATGGGGGTTGGAAAGGCATCTGGAAAATGCCCGTGCTGACATAATTGAAAAGGCCAAGGCAATCAAAAAACTTGGTGAAGGCATAATACACGACATACCATGGGGTTTGAGAAGGGCATCTGACAAGCCATGTACTTCTCGGCGTCGGGGGATCCTCTTAACGCCGAAAGGTTTGACATCGAATTCAATATCCACGAGGGAAAACTGGACTTCGATCGATGATATTCCCGAAGACGAGGATTCCCCAAATCTTGCCGAAGTCCCTACCGCCAACTAGCCTGTTGAAGACCCTACTGCCCCGGAGTCTATTGATGTATAAATTTTCTTTGTATTGAATGTGTTCTCTTGCTCCCTTCACATGTAATCCAAACTTTATTATCTATAAATATTGATTTTCTTTGCAAATCCTGGTCTGAATTTTCTTAGCTAGGTTTGAATGTTCTATTATTCCGTCAAGCGTCATTAACTGTTAAACGAATTTCCTTAACAAATAGAAAACGTTTCAGTATCCGGCTAAAAAAGTATTCGGCTAAGCATCACCAATACTTAGATGAATTTTTCTTAGCGAATTGAAGAAAAGTATTCGGCTAAGCATCACCAATACTTAGGTGAATTTTCTTAGTGAATTGAAGAAAAATATTCGGCTAAGCATCACCAATACTTAGGTGAATTTTTTTAATGAATTGAAGAAAAGTGTTCGGCTATGCATCACCAATATTTAGGTGAATTTTCTTAGTGAATTGAAGAAAAGTATTCGGTTAAGCATCACCAACACTTAGGTGAATTTTCTTAGAGAATTGGAGAAAAGTATTCGGTTAAGCATCACCAATACTTAGGTGAATTTTCTTAACGAATAGAATAATCTAAAGATAACCGTGAAGTATTGAGGAAAAAACATCTCTTATTATTGCATGAAAACTGGGATATGTGCATACATCACTTTTAACTATAATAAAATTTCAGGGAATTCGCATTCCACGAACTAGGTAGCGGCCTTCCGTCCATGTCTTGCAAGTGATAAGCGCCATTAGCTAAGACCTTAGTCACTTTGTAGGGCCCTTCCCAGTTGGTCACAAACTTCCCCTCCTTAGGGTCTCTTTGAGCCAAGGTTCGGACCTGAAGCACTAAATCTCCTTCCCAAAAGCTTCGCGGCCTAACTTTTGTATTGTACCTCCGAGCGACTCGTAGCAGGGAAGCTTCTTGTCGAATGACTACTTTATCTCGCAACTCTTCTAGTAAATCCAGCTCCACTCTCATGCTTTCCTCGTTCCTCTAAGGATCTAATGACTGTCTTATGAGGCTAGTTTCCCCTATCTCAATCGGAATCATTGCGTCTACCCCATACGTTAAGCTATATGGAGTTTCGGCTGTTGTGGAATGAGGGGTACACCTGTATGCCCATAAGACTTCCGAAAGGTCTTCGGCCCATCGACCTTTGGCTGTTCCTAAGTGCTTCTTCAATTCATTCAGCAACACCTTGTTAGCTGCTTCAGCCTACCCATTGGTTTGTGGATGTTCCACTGAACTTGTCACGTGGCGAATGTGGAGTCCTTGGTTAAAAGTGGTCAAGGTAGAGTCAACGAATTTTCGACCATTTTCAGTGACTAGAGTATGCAGAATTCCGAATCTACATATTATATTCTTCCATACAAACTTTTGGACCTGTAAAGCTGTTATTTTGGCTAAGGGCTCGACCTCTATCCATTTAGTGAAGTAATCGATGGCTACAAGCAAGAACTTGCATTGCCCTTTGGCTAGCGGGAAGGGACCAAAGATATCCATTCCCCAGATTGCAAATGGGCACGACGACGTTATATGGTGCAGCTTTTCGGGGGTCGAATGGATAAGATCGTCATTAAGCTGACACTCTTTACATTTCTTTACGTATGTAGCACAGTCGGCCTACAGGGTGGGCCAATAAAAACTGCTCTTAGTACCTTAGCCGCCATGGTTCTGCCTCCAGCATGGGAATCGCATATACCTCGATGAAGTTCCTCAAGGATATATTCGGTTTGTTAAGATCCCACACATTTTAATAGTGGTGTTGAATAACTGCGTCTAAAGAGCTCATCCCCCAGCATAATAAACCGAGATGCCTTTTTCCGAAACGAAACTGCTTCATGAGGATCTCACAAGCATCTGCCGATCTGTAGATAAGCTATATAGGGCTCCATCTATGAATCTTTTGTGCTGGTCTAAAAACACTCCACATCCGATATAGAAGGTGCCTGGATCACACGATGAATGACGGTTTGATAATGGTTGGTTCCCTTCACGTTAGCCAACTTTGACAAAAGGTCGGCTCGCGTGTTGTCGGCTCTCAAAATGTGCCGAATGACCGTCTCCTCGAATTTCGCCAGCTTTCTTGTAGTGTAATGATAATATTTTAGCAAAAAAGGTTCCTTAACCTGAAATTCACCTATTAGATGCCCGACAACCAATTTGGAATTAGAGTAGCAGATGATCCGAGTAACCCCAAGTTCTTTGGCTAGTGAGAGTCCGACTATGAGGGCTTCGTATTCGGCTTGGTTATTAGACGTCTGAAACTTTAGTACGAGTGATTGTTCGACCATTAACTTGTCTGGTCCTTCTAGTACAATGTCGGCTCCATTCCCCTTCTTGCTTGAAGAACCGTTTACGAACAGGTTCCAAGTTGGAAATTGTTCGGCCGGTTCCTGCAATTCTCTCGCGAAATCAGCAAGGCATTGGGCTTTAATGGGACCTCGCTTTTCATAAGAAATGTTGAACTCTGACAATTGGATGCTCCAAGCCACCATAAGGCCCGAAATTTTCGGCTTCCTGAGGATCCTAGAAATAGGATAATCAGTTTTGACCACGATCCTATGACTCTGGAAGTATTGTCTCAAGCGCCTTGCCGCTACTACTAGGGTTAGTGCTACCTTCTCCAGTAGCTAGTATCGGGTTTCGATGTCTTGCAACACCTTGCTTATATAGTAGATGGACTTTGTCTCGCCCTCCTGCTCCTGTGCTAAAACCGAACTGATAGCATTATTTGAAACAGAAAGATAAAGGACGAGGTCCTTACCAGGTATCGGCTTCTGTAGTATTGGTGGCGATGAGAGGAAAGCTTTTATACTCTGGAAATTTTCTCTGGAAATTTTCTTCACAAAGGTTATCCCATTGGAAGTCTGCACGCTTCCTCAACAGACGAAGGATGAGACGAATCTTGTCAGCCAGCTTGGTTGTGAACCGAGACAAGGCTGTCAACCGTCCGACGAGCTGTTGTACTTCTTTTATATTTTTTGGACTCCTCATGCCTATAATGGCTTGACACTTGTCGGGATTTGCCTCAATACCTTTGTTGGTTAGCATAAATCCCAAGAACTTGCCTCCTTGCACTCCAAAGACACATTTTTCTGCATTCAAGCGCATGTTATACTTTCGAAGGACCACGAATGTCTCAGCCAAGTCTTCCAAGTGCCGGTTGCAAGAGCTTGACTTAATCACCATGTCGTCGACATATACCTCCATGTTGCGTTCTATCTGCCGTATGAACATCTTATCCATAAGTCTTTGATACGTCGCTGATAGAATCCTAAATTAACATTTCTAATTTAACTAATAACCTTAGTTAAGTATTCGTAAATGAATAAATAAACTAAATTCCCCATAAATTATGTGTTGTAACATATTACAAGGTTAGAAGTAAATAACATGTTAAAAACAGTATATTTTCAGTTTGATGATCACTTCGCTCTTCGACGATATCTTTCAACTCAGTGCACCTAAAATCACAATTCTTGATGCAGGTTGAAATAGACATCTGAGGCTTTCGATAGAAACCGGAATCACGAGATTTGGTAAAGAAATGGATTTTTCCTGAGCAGTCAAAGTCTAGTCAACTGCAAAGTGCAAAGACAGAAAAGTCGACCTTAAAGAAATTGGGCTCCAGGATGCTGAGAAGCTCCAAAAATCACCAAATTTGTCCCAAATGAAAGAGGATCCATAGGGCTTCAATTCAGACTTTGAATGACACAAATCGGATGTAAAATGGATTTTTGGCAAATCATTAAAGTGAACTCAACAGAAGCTGCGATCAGCTGAAGAAAGCGAAAAACCACTTCCAGTAATCGAGGCCCAATGGACTCGCCTGGGCCTCTAAAATTGCGAATTCAGTCTCATTAGAAAATAGACTTGAATATCTGCAATTGAAGATTTGAATCAAGTAAAATGATGAAGAAATGAGGAAGCTACGCGCATTCTAAGTTGAGCCTATGCATCTGAACAAGGAAAGCACGCGAGCTGAATAAAGATCGGGCCAACCTCGCAAGGGCCCGCCCAATAAGCGAAAGCCATGCATCCTATAAGTAGATAGAACTCCTTTGTAATAGTAGTAGATCAACTCATTAGCAAATAGAGGCATAGAAGTTCGGTTTTCTTTACATTCACGCGAGTTAGTTCAGCTGCAATGAAGAAGAACGCATTCTCTTTGTTGCATAGTGATAGCAGTAGTTTCATTTCTTGATCTTAGTTCGATAACAAGTAAGTGTAATGATTTTGTTGCTGTTTTACATTCTTAGTTCTTGTGCATTTTCTTGACTCCTTCCATTCGTTTGCAATAATTTCCACACCATTTACCGATTTGTTCGTCCAAGATTTACATTCTTTAGTTTCTTGATTTCCAAATCTGAAAATCTGAAAGTTTCCAAAGATTAGATCCAGCAAAGGATTGTCTCTTGACATTTCACGAAAATTGAGAGCAATTGGATGTCTTCCAATGGTGAAATCACCAGCTCTAGATTCCAGTGAAGTTCAGCACAGTTCTGCATGGGTGTTCTCTCAAGAAACCTTCACAAAAATCATTATCTTACACGCACTTCGATTTTGCATTTTAATTCATTCCATTCTTGCTTAATTGTCATTTCGATTCGGTCTTCATTTTAGTTTCGTTTACTTCTAGTTGTAGTACATCATAATCTTGGTTCGAATTGTAACTCATAATCTGTCATTTCCTTTTTTTTTACAAGTGCATTTGCATGTTAATCAGTAGTTCTTTCATCGAGCATTACATTCACTAGTTGCAACATTACTTAGGTTCTTTAGCTGAATCAGTGTCCATGCATCATACGTTTTAAACCTCCCCCTACATAGTAAGATACTACAAGCATTCCATTCATAAACATTTCAGTTCATTCTGTAACCACGTTGCTGAGTCCAATCATTAAATCTTGCATCATACACTACACATAAAATCATACATTTGATATTGGGATCAGCAGCAACGAAATCACATTTTAGCATCCCCATAGCTTCATCTTCATCTAGGAGACATAGAATCCACAGCACCTCCGAAATTGCTCCACGGATTGACACCTTTGGTCCTCTCTTATACTACAGTAAAGGGGATTTAAGAAAATTTGTTTGATAAAATCACACGCGACAGTGGTTGATATCAGTCGCACCTGCGTTTTTCAGCCCAAAGGGCATCACTTCATAGAAATAATTAGCATTTTCAGTAATAAAAGTTGTTTTAGGGGCATCTGCTGGATGCATCCGGATCTGATTGTAACCAGAATATGCATCCAAGAAACTGAGGATGGTGTGGCCGATAGCCCTATCTACCAATCGGTCTATACTCGGCAAAGGGTATGTATCCTTTGGGCATGCTTTATTAAGGTCAGTGTAGTCCATACACATACGCCACTTGTTGTTAGCTTTTTTGACCAGCACTACATTAGTCAACCAAGTGGTATACTCGTCTGGTCTGATAAAGCCTACGGCCAAAAGCTTTTCCACTTCTTCTTGTACTGCCTTTTGTCGTTCCTCCCCCATCTTACGCTTCTTTTACGAGATCGGTTTGGCTTTTCTGTACACCGATAGCCGATGAGTCATGATACTAGGATCAATTCCCGGCATATCGACAACTGACCATGCAAATAAATTAGCATTCTCTTTTAGGGTCGAAACGAGCTCGCCTGTTTGCTGCTCATCTGCTAGGGAGCTAATGAAGGTTACGTCATCATCCCTCCAGATGGCAACAGGTACCGTTTCTTCTTTTGGATGGACGCGGAGTCCTTCATCGATCCTCGGGTCTATGCTTGTCATGGCGACCATCTCAGTATTCTCCTTAGGCTGGTTGGGCTGATCGACTTGAGTCTTAGGATGTTGCACTTTTAGACTAGCCACGTAACATTCTCGGGCTGCTTTCTAGTCCCCCTGTATAGTCACGATGGTCCCGTCTAGAGCCGAGAACTTCATGGCTAGATGAGGTGTGGAGACTATAGCTCTAATCTGATTCAAGGAGGGTGTGCCAAGGAGCATATTGTAAGGGGAAATAGCTTCAATAACCAAATATCGAATTTTTACGACCCGGTATTGAGTACTTCCCTCCCCAAACTTAATGTAAAGATTTATATACCCCTTGACGTCAACTCTCTCTCTAGAGAAACCGACTACTTGGTTTTTATATGGATGTAAGGATTCTTCAGGCAGCCCCATTCTTGTGAAAGTATGCCAATAGATAATATCTACTGAACTCCCCTAGTCAACCAGTGTCTTCTTGATGGCGAAACTTGCTACTTCTACCATGATGACCACAGGGTCATCTTGCTCGGGATCAATTCCTTTAAAGTCAGCCTCCGTGAAAGTGATCAGAGGCATCTTCGGATATGATCTACGTGAACCTTGAACCGCTTGAACTTGTTTGAGATGCCGCTTTCTGGCCGAATTAGAGGACCTTCCTCCCGCAAACACACCAGAAATGGTGTTAATCACACCATGGATAGGTTCGGGTTCTCGATCTCTTCTTCGGCCATCATCCCTTTGTTCTGATCGGGCGTGAGGCCGATCTCTCCTTTCTTGTCGTCGAGGTGTACTATCCCTTCTTCTCGGCGGCGTAGCCCTTTTTCTTGGTGAACTTCTTTCCACATACCTACACTCCTCCCTCTTCACGATACTCTGGAGGTGTCCGGCCTGGATGAGCTCTTCAATACGGTCTCTGAAGGCAGTGCATTCTTCTGTGGTATGCCCATAGTTTCGGTGATACTGACAATGCTTCCTCATATCCGCAGTGGCTGGTGAAGGGATCTTCTTTGGCTTACGAATTAAATTTGCATGTAAGGCTTCCTCCAAGGCTCTATCTCGGCTGACGGACAACGGTGTGTAGTGAGTGAATCTGGCGGGGGGCTTCGGTTGGGGCTGCTTGCTACCTTTATCCTTATTTGGAGCACTTTTCTCCGCGTCCTTCTTGTTTATCAACTGATCGGTGTGTGCTCAGGACATATTAGTTTCCTCCATTTGCATGTACTTCGTGGCCCATTCCCATACTTCATCCGATGTCTTGGGACGACGCTTGGTAAGATGATTGAGAAACGGGCCTAGCCGAAGGGCCATGACAAGATGGTGTCAGGCTATATTGTCTTCCAAATCCGAAATCTGGAGACAAATTTTAGAATATCTATCCATGAATTTTCTCAAAGACTCACCTTCCTCTTGTTTGACATCGATTAATGCCAAATCAGTCACAAGATGCGGCCGGCTGGCCGAGAACCGGGTTCTAAAAACCGTCCTAAGAGCGCGGAAGCAATCTATGGACTGAGGTGGTAAGGCACAAAACCACCTTAAAGCCGGTCCTTTGAGAGTAGTTGGGAAGATACGACATACGATTGCATCATTAGTTGAAGTCAAATTCATGTGTGTAGTAAAAGCGTCGAAATGGTCATCGGGAGAAGTGGTGCCATCAAATTGCTCCACGGTCGGTCGTTTCCATGAGTCTGGAAAGTGGGCCGCTATGATGTCATCTGTAAACGGGTGTGAGTGGTCCTTTTCCCCTTTCGATAAGGCGATCGCCAAAGGAAGCGCGGACCGAGGTCCCGTGTGAGTGCTAGGCCTGGGTGGCCGAGATGTTCCCCGAATGCTAGCCACTCTTGTGCGAGTGCTAGGGGCTAATGACACTTCTGGTTGGGGCTGAGGTGCTGGTTCTTCTCGTGCGCCTGAGGGAGCGGGTGGCTGCCAGTGTCCGGATCGGGACGCTGCCAGTCCGACAGAACGGTCAGTCCGCCCTACTATTTCCTCAAGCCTTCGCCTGAACGTTTTCTTCTAATAGATGAGTTTCCCTCCGAGCCTGATCGTCTCGGAGTTGGCCCATCTCTTCGGCACTTCGTTTTTGACCCGTCCTGACTTCTTCTAATTCTTTGAGGACAGATTCCATCATGCGTATGATATCTGGACCGGTATTGTCTGCAGGCCTTCCGGTGACTTCTTGGCTGTTCATGTTGCGAGTGATTGCCATATATCTCAGAATATATCGGCCCCACAGTGGGGGCCAAAATATACTTACACGGGTAGTACTTGATACGAGCCGAATACTATTTGGCGATACCTTCCTGTTGCTGGTCCTTGATCTTCGTCCTTGGATGTTGAACCAAATGGTGGGGGTACCTGCGAAGACACTCCGATGCTCAAGTCAGTAAGAGCTAAGGTAGTGTTAAGCAGGAGATATAGGATAAGGATTATTGAGAAAGTGGGATTAAGATTGGATGATGAATACCTGGAGTGAGGTCTTATATTTCTAATAAAGAATAGTAACAAATTACCTGGGTGAATCTTATCGATACCGAGATTCTCGGGATTCTAGGCTTCAGGGTCAGGCCCAAGCCGCTATCTTATTGGTCCTACTGAGAACCGAGAACATGTTAGTTCGGATACGACATGTTCTTGGATAAGAGTTCCTTATCCGGTACAATTACTTTTATTTATCTATTTCTGACCATAATTGCTATTTATTATTGGTCGTTTCCCCAATTAGATATTAAAAATGCATTCTAATATAATGAAGAGATTTACATATATTAACCTCCAATATTTATTACTTTTGGTGGCCCTCAGTTTATTTATTGTCCACAACACTTTTTTTTTTATGGCTTCAAATAATTGTCTCGTACTTGTTTTAACTATTTTAGCTTGACTCTAATTTAATTTCGTATGACTCTTTACAAAGTTGATTATTTATTTTTCTTTTTTATCATTCATATTTTTAATCTTTTTTAAAGATGTGATGTTAATATCACTCTTCAAACTCAATATAAAAGAATCTCAATTTTATTTTCTTATGATTAATAGTATCTACAAAATACTTTAAATGAGACTTGATTTTAGAAAATAACTTCTTCAACAAATTGAGATTTGATGTATGATCTAATTTATTTCATAATGTATATTACCAAAAACGGTTCTGTCTCGTCAAGACAAGATAATTAACATTAATTATCTAAGTTTTGTTTAAACTATTTATTAAAATATGCAAAGTAATAAAGTTGATTGATTATTTTTAATTTAATGTTCAAATTAATTCACTTACTCAATTTCTAATAACTTTTATTTATATAAAATTTAAATTATAATCACATATATTTAAAGTATATTCTACATTTTTTTAAGATAGTAATTAATCTTTTATTAATTTATATCAATACAAGATTTTGAAACAAATAGATAATTTCACTCTTTAAAGCTCAATTTTCTTAATTACTTTTCTTTCTTTTTTAACTTTATGCTTTAATTTATATTTTTTGAGTAAATATTATTATTAACTTTTTAATTATTAATTAGTTTTAGTAAATTAATTTTAAAAATTTAAATTTATTTAAGTAAAATCGTCTTCATCTTAATTTTTGTTTGAGTAAAATTGTCCCAAGACCACCTCTCTCACTATTATATTTTCCCTTGGGAGAGAACTTTAAGTAAAAAAATTTCATAAACAATGAAGATGAACTTAAAAATATATGTTTTCAAAGCTATCTAACAATCCATTTTCATAACACATGCATCATAACTTACCACTATATCATTCTCAACTCAAAACATATATCATATACATATTTTTCATACAAATCAAATAATACATGTTTTATTCTAACTTTGGAAAACTTATCGAAATTGATATCTAATCATCTCCAAAGTTTCCACTATGTGTTATTTTTTAATAATAATCTCTCTTACCCAGATGGTTGTTAACAAAACTCTCTTAAAAAGATATCTTTAAAGAATTTATTCACAAATTATTCTTCCTTATATTTTTAGTTATTATATACCTCGTCTGAATTTAAAATCTGACAAGATCTCTCTAGCCTAATCTTAAAGAGAATTTTAAAAAAAAAATTTAGAAAAATATAACTTAATTTAAAAATAAAATAATTTAATTTTGTATTTGTAAAATTTTAGAAAACAATTGATTTTTATTGTAACATATATTTTTATATTATTATTATAGAGAGTGGATATGATATATAAGTTAATCCTATAAAACTGGTCTATAAAATAATACTTACATTCTATTTATATAATATAATATAATTTTATTTTATTTTTGATTAATACAATATATGTAATAATTATATATATATATATATATATATTAATTAAGTTTTAACATGTATATGTGTACTTTTTAATATTATGAATGAATTTATATTTATTAAAAATCTAATTAATATATATAAATATTAATGTATATTTTATGTTAGATTTCTATTTTGTGTTAAAAAAAGATTATATATCTCGTAAATGAATTATTTTTGTCAAATTGTTCTTTTTTTTTTCATTAATTAATTATGTTGAGAGATTATAAACTCTTATTTATTATAATGAATTCTAATAGATTTTATATTTCTATTTCTATTTTATATATAGATGATATTCTAATTTTTTAAAATCACTAAGTATAACTTAAAAAGTTTATTAGATTTTTTTAATATATACGATCAAGTCCTTAAATAGTATCCACATAAATAAATATTATTTTTATACTACTTCTATGTTATTTTTTTATAAACATAAAAAAATATTCTTATTTTTAAAAGTGGTTTAGTGAACTAATTAGGTATACCTTTATTTGGAAAGGTATTTTTAAATCCCACTTTATTTAAATGCATTTTTAGATCTTAATATTTTCATACTATAATATATCATATTAACTATAAGTAATTTGAAAGGAAAAGTAAGTTTTTGTTTGTCATGCATAGCATTAAACTCATAAATTTTGTTATCAATGACCTTGTTTTATATTTTTGTTTAAGTTTATAATTAATTAGAATTTTTTATCAATAACTTGTTTTATATTTTTGTTTAAGTTTATAATTAATTAGAATTCTTTATCAATAACTTTCTATTGATCATAAATTTCATATGTTCAGCCATTTTAATAAGAAAAAGTTGATAATATTGGTATGAGAAAAAACTATATTCTGTAAGGAGGTGTGGGATTGACATCTTTGAATATGAAACTTTTAACATTCTCACTTTCAATTGAGGAAGATTTTAATTTTGAAAAATAAGCAAATTTTGTAATCTTATAAATTTTTTGTTGTGAAGAGTTATTGGAGAAAATAAAAAAAATTATCGTTAAGATATTAAATAATGACATAAATATAATTTTTTATAAAGATTGTAAGGGTTAATTTAGAAAGAAAATAGATTATAAATAGTTTATATTTTCTCAATCCTCTTATTTTATATTTTTATTTTTTTAAAAAATCCTAACTCTCTAAACTTTCCTCGAACTTTTTCCAAATTTCTCTCAATTTCTCCATAGGTCTCTTAATCTTCCCTTATTTGATTGAAAAACCGAAGGAATTGGAGGATTAATCTCAACGTAAGGAACGAATTGCACCAATTGAAATCATTAATTGAAATTTTGCAAATTCTACTAGGATCGTGAAAATTATCTTAAAATTTAAAGATTAAGATTTGCATTAAAAGTAAGGAAAGTTAATTAAGTCTTTTTCTTATTCTTAAATAATTTTTATATGTGAAAGAATAAATTGAGTGAATTAATAGATTAATTGTGAAAATTGTATTAAATAGTTAGAAATTATTTCGTTTTAAGATTATGATTCCATTTTGACATGTTTTTATTTCGAATTTTAAAAAATAATCTTCATAAAAGTTGTAGGCCTAGATTTTATTTAACTAATGACTTTTATTTCATGTAAAAAAGATATGTATAACTAAAGATATGATTTTTTTGTAATTAAAGGTCACTTGTCAAAAAAATTATTTTCTTTGAAATTACAAATCCCTTTTGATATGTTTTTTTATTAAAAATTTGGAAAAGTGTACTACATCAAAGTTTTAATTTTGAATGTTAACTAACCAATAGTTTTTAGTTCACACAAAAATTATGTGTAAAACTTAAGATATTGATTTTTTAATGATTAAAAGTCACACTACCAAGATGAGTGAATTGCTCTCGAATTTTTTTTACTTGAATGAAACTTTATTATTTCTAGATAATTATTTATGTTATAATTTGTATTAAAATATTATATACATGTGAAATATGATGAAATGTGATAAAATATTTTTTGTATAGTTAAACTATTAAGTTATGTGATATGAGATTTGGTGATGTTTTATGATTGAAATTGGATTGTGAAATGAGAATTGTGACATAGTGATGTGAATTATAATTATGAATTGTGACTAATGTTATAAAGAATTGTGATGACAATGGTGTCAATGAATTTATGATGACAGTAGTGCCGATAAGATTGAGATGATGTTGGTGCCAACGAGATGAGATAAATGTATGTCTAAGATGATTGTGTGTCTGAAATGGAAGTGTGTTTATAGGATTGTGATGGACTCTGAACTAGATTATGTGTTTGTGAGATTGAATTGTATGATTTGTTATATATGGATGATTATGTGTTGTTTGTGTGTGAGTCAGATAGTTACCCAAGAGTATTATGTGATATAGCTTTAGTGTACATATGAAAATTTATATGTCTCTAAAGGAGGTATCCAAACTTCAATGGTATTTTAGTCACATAGACAGTAGTATCATGTGGTGGAAGTCGATCGAGGTTTCAACTATACTTATCACTAGGTAGGAGGAGCCATTAATTCTTTGATAGGTGTGTGTGGAACCACCTTGACGTGTAGTTGTCAGAATGAGAACAATCATGTAATCCTAAAGTGAAAAAGATTATGAGAGGATTATCAATCATTAGGTGAAAAAGACTCTTAAAAGGTTGTGGGATTGTGTTTGTAGCTTAATAACCAATATGCATGAGTAGATGCTAGCCTCTAATATTAAAGACTTCATATAATTTTTCAAAAAAGTCTGTCTAATACTTTAGGTGAATGTCAAAGAATATATGTGATAAATGTATGTGACTAAATTATTTTATTATGATTAATTAAGTACTTGACTTTTCTTGAATATATGATTGAGAGAATGAAAATATGAATTATATAAATTATTATTATTTTGATTAGTTTTGTTTATATTAATTTATCCTTATTATTTGTGTTTGTGATTTTGTTGATATTACGATGATAATATCTTGACACAAAAATATATAATAATATAAGTAAAAATTAAACAGTAGATTCCAAATTTATTTAAAGAAAAAATAATTTTATACTAATGAATAAATTTTATAACTTTCAATTTTATTATGATCTTTATAAAAAAATTATTTTTAAATAATAAATTTATATGAATATTTTATATAAATATTTTAAAATTATTAATAATATATTAATTAAATATTATTTTGTTATACATGTAGTGTGATAAATTTTAAATTTATTATAAAGATGATATTTAAATGTATTAATGAACTTTTAAGAAAATATGAATATATAAAATATTTCAAGTATAATATCATAATAAAATTCTTAATACATTATTATAAAAATTTATTTGATAAAAAAAATAAATTAAAATATTTAAAAATTAGTGACAAGTAAAATCTTATATTAAAAATGTATTAATTATTTTAAAGAAGGTATTAACTTTATAAAAAATAATATCATATTTTAAAGAAGGTATTAATTATTTTATCTTTTATTAGATTTTTTTTAATTTTTATATAAAAATATAAAAGATAAATTAATGATAATTTTATAAAAAATAATTATCATATAATATTAAGATTATTATTTGTGATAAGTAAAATTAATACTATTAACTATTAAAATTCTGATAAATATTATGTCTAAAAGTTATATATTATTCTAATATAAGAATAAAAAAATAATTACACTTAAAAAAAATATCATCGTAAAATTCTCGTTAAATGAAGATTAATTTTCTAAAATAATAATTTTATTATATCTAACTTTTTAAGGATTAAGAGTTTTAAAAAAAAAGAAAATTTTAAAAATTAAATTTATTTTGATATTTAAAGAAAGAAATACATACTTAATAATTTTAATAAAAATAGAATGAGTTAGATATTAGAATATAAATTATATTATAATAAAAACAAATTATAAATAAATTTTTTTATAAGAAAGAAAACATAATTTATCATACAATAAATAAAAAAAATATATATAAATTATTTTAATTACATAATCCACATCATATTAGATATTTAAATATGATTCATATTTTATTACATATTTTTATAATTTTTTAAACATCGTCATACTTATATACTATTTTAATTATATTGATAATTATATTATAATAAAAATTAAAAATATAAAAAATAAGATAAATAAATATTTACTAATAAAATTCATCATTACCAAAGTAAAATATTAATAAAATAAATGATCAAATCACAATTATAAAATATTAATAATATTATTTATACTTTTTCATAAATAATTAATAATTATATGTAAAATTAATATTAAAAATTAAAATTTTTAATTTTAAATAAAAGGAAAAACTATGTAATTTACGTATGAATATTATTCACAATAAATTATACATTAATAATATATATAAATAAATATATATAAAAGAACATAAATATTTTTAATATTAATTTATAAAATTTTAATACTATATCTTATTATATTAAATTAAAATAAAAATAAATCATATTTTATTAAAAATATATAAATTATAGTTATTTTTAAATAAAATAAAATATTTATATTAATTACTATTTTTATTATTATTATAAGTTATTTTCTTTAAATTTAAATAAAATTATAATTTACTTTATAAATCAAATTATTTTTTAAACACTACTTTTATAATTATACAAATAAATTAATAATAAGATTAAATATTATTTTATATTTTACTTTAATTTAATTCATGAAAAAATATAATAAATAAATTTTCATAGATATATATATTAAATAAAATTATTGCTCAGTAAATTTGATAAAAAAATTAATTTTGATAGGAAAATAAAAAATAAAATAGTGATAAATTGTATAATATAAAAAAATTTCTGAACTTTGATCTGAGTCATCATGATCAAGACAAAATTTCTGAACTGAACCATCATGATCAAGAGTGGACTTACTTTGGTCATATTTGAGGTGTAGTTATTATTATTATGTTTATAACTCTCTCACACTAAACACTCACCACCGGTTTCTCTTCTCTTCCACCTTCTATCACTCACTCATGACTTCCCTTGTTGAATCTTCTTGGCAGGTTCTATCTTAACTCTTTACAGCAACTTAGTTTCATTTTTAATTTCTTGGCAGGTTCTATCTTAACTCTTTACAGCAACTTAGTTTCATTTTTAATTTCTTTCAGTGTCATTTACAAGTTATCTCAAAAGTTATTTCCCTTGTTGAATTAGTGTTTGCCGTTTAAACTTTTTGCATGTTCTTGTGATTGCAGTTTTTCATCACACATTTTAACGAATTTCAACTTGTGTGTCTGGGAACTTTCCTTTTGCATGAAATTGTTTTCTTCTTGTCCGGACTTCCTTATATGATGCTCTAGAGGGAAAGGTGGCTTAGCAAATATAAGATTGAGGTTTCTCCTTATTTTTTAATATTAATTTATAAAATTCCAGTACTATATCTTATTATATTAAATTAAAATAAAAGATATATCATATTTTATTTAAAATATATAAATTATAGTTATTTTTAAATAAAATAAAATATTTATATTAATTATTATTTTTATCATTATTACAAATTTTTTATTATCTTTAAATTTAAATAAAATTATAATTTACTTTGAACTTGATAAATCAAATTATTTTTTAAATACTACTTTTATAATTATACAAAATAAATTAAAAATAAGATTAAATATTATTTTTTATTTTATTTTAATTTAATTCATGAAAAAATATAATAAATAAAAATTCATATATATATATATATATATATATATATTAAATAATACTATTGCGTAAATTTGATAAAAAAATTAATTTTGATAGGAAAATATAAAATAAAATAGTGATAAATTGAATAATATGACAAAATTTCTAAACTGAGTTATCATGATCAAGACAAAATTTCTGAAGTGAGACATCATGATCAAGACAAAATTTCTGATCTGAACTATCATGATCAAGACAAAATTTCTGATCTGAACCATCATGATCAAGACAAAATTTCTGAAATGAACCATCATGATCAAAAGTGGACTTACTTTGGTCATATTTAAGTCACTATTTTTTCAGAAAATGAGACAATGTACGTATGTTTCGTTGGAGAGAAGGATTTTTAAAAGGAAATAAGTTAACGTTAAAAGAAGTTAAATAACGTTAACTTATTTTTAATTTAATAAATAAATAAAAAGAAAAGAAACTTTTGTATCTTCCAAACCTCCAACGTTAAGTTTTATTTAATTTAAATAAATAAATAAAACTTCTTTAACCTCCAACGTTAACTTCTTATAATTTAATAAATAAATTAAATTATTTATTAAAAGACCATACTATCCTTAGAAGTGAGAAGAGAGGGAATTCATTTTAATATCTCTAAAATAATCCCCATAACTTTAATCCAATTATAATCTAATAATCATCACATTAGATTTCTTTACATTAAAGTTATTCTATAAATTACATGAGCCATCATTAATATTAAAATAATTTAACATTCTCCC
>BDMB01000073.1:162659-222778 GCA_016859785.1 Macrotyloma uniflorum | reverse complement strand
AATTTAATACCAACGAAAATATACAAAAAAAATCCAAGTAGATCAATGGTCAAATGTCAATAATTACAACCTATAAAAAATAAAACATGATTAGTTAAATTCAAATTGCAACATTTCTTGACACTTTTTGTAAGAAAAAAAACATAATTTGTCAAGAAATCATCATACTATATAAAAATTAATTTCTGTAGCAACTAATCAGACTCAACATCAGAATTCTCTTCATGTAGTAGTAGGATTGGACCAATTTCTAGAAACATATAAAATATAATAATCAATAGAATTAAAAAAGTAGATAAAAAATAATTAGACAATAAAAAAGTTTAGGTAGAATATGAAAATACCCATTTCAATTCTTTCAATGTCTTGCAAGTATTCTTCAATCTCTATTGACCATGGAGAGGGTGAAATGGTGTGATGAAGATGGATTTGAATAACAGTTAACGATGAGATAATGAAATTAGAGTAAGAGAGTTTCAAGTAAGGAACCCTGGAACCATAAGATGCGTCTAACGAGATGAAAATTGTAATAGACAACGACGATAGGTTAGGTTTTGGTTTAGGGTTTAGGAAAATAAAATTAAAAGTAAATATAATATTATTTAATAATTGCGGTTCGGTTCGGTTTGGTTCGGTTTTGAAATGCCAAACTACAAACCGAACCAAACTGCGCGGTTCGAAAAAAAAAATCCAAAGTGATCCAAAAATTTGCGGTTTTAATCGGTTTGCGGTTTTTTGGATCGGCTTTCGGTTTTTTTTTGGGTCGGTTCGATTCTGAACACCCCTAATCTTAACCCTTTACAGCAACTTAGTTTCATTTTTAATTTCTTTCAGTGTCATTTACAAGTTATCTCAAAAGTTATTTCCCTTGTTGAATTAGTGTTTGCCGTTTAAAATTTTTGCATGTTCTTGTGATTGCAGTTTTTCATCATACATTTTAACGAATTTCAACTTGTGTGTCTGGGAACTTTCCTTTTTCATGAAATTATTTTCTTCTTGTCCGGACTTCCTTATATGATCCTCAAGACGGAAAGGTGGCCAGCAAATATAAGATTCAGGTTTATATAAATATTTTATATTTTATAATATTTTAAAATTATTAATAATATATTAATAAAATATATTATTTCGTTATACATGTCTGTTTGTCTGTTATACATGTAGTGTGATAAATTTTAAGTTCATTATAAAGATAATATTTAAATGTATTAATGAACTTTTAAGAAAATCTGAATATATAAAATATTTCAGATATAATATCAGAATAAAATCCTTAATAACCTATTATAAAAATTTATTTGATACAAAAAAATAAATTAAAATATTTAAAAATTAGTGACCAATCAAATCTTATATTAAATGTTACCAAGTGACATCAAGAGGGGGTGAATTGATGTAAAAAATAATAAGAAAAACTTTAATCGCTTTCTTTTATTTTATCCCTCTTGATTTATTTAGTCAAGCAGAATTTATAGAATACGCAACGGAAAAATAAAAGATAAAGGAAAGAGAAAGATAACACTAGAGATTTATACTGGTTCGGGTTAAATCCTTAACCCTACATCCAGTTCCCAATCACCTCTACTTGAGATGATCACCCACTCTCAATATCTTTAATTAATCAGAGTTTTACAACCACTAATACAGGTGAAACATGCAAAATAGAAAAACTAAAGATTGAGCCTCACTATCTCTTGAAACCCACAAGAGATTGCCACACCTTCCTTAAGTCACACAAGAAATGAAAACACCTTTCTTGAATCACACAAGGAATGAAAACACCTTCCTTGAATCACACAAGGAATGACAACACCTTCCTTGAATCACACAAGGAACGAAAACACCTTCCTTGAATCTCACAAGGAATGAAAACACCTTCCTTGAATCACACAAGGAATGACAAACACCTCCTCTGAACAGCCTCTGAGGATGAACACAAAAACAATATCACCTAGAGTATAGATATCAAACTATAGCACTAGCTTAACTCAGAATATTCTCAAGACTTTCTTTCTAAACTTTCTAACAGCTTGTATATGATTGTAAATGTTGTTTCTATTGTCTTGTTCTTGATTCTTTTGCCTTTGTCATCTTCTGCTTTTGTAGACTTTCAAAAATATGACCGTTGTAGAAAAATCTTCAGCTTTAATATTCTTCAGATATTCTGATGATAATCTTCTAATATTTTATGTGTTAGATTTCTAAGATTTTTCTCTCAATAATACTTCTTTGGAAACTCTTGATCTGATGACACCTATTAAAAGGAAATACAGTGCAAATACGAAATATATATTTTTTTATAACAGCCAAAATATTTCCTTTTATTTACGAGATGATATATTTGATTCTATATCTTCTTATTTAAATCTCAATATCATATTTCATTTTATTCTTTCAAATAATATTTGAATACTTGATTTCCATATTAAGCCAACTAGCCGTTATATGATATATTGTTCTTATATATTTTATAGAATGTTATATAAGCGAAATTTCATTTAGCGTTATTACCAATTATAAGACAATTATTTTATAAACGCTTTTCTATTAACCTTTGATTTATTCAAAACTTATTTTCATTTATTATCATCAAAACATATTGTGTGCATGTTATCTAATAGACCGTCCAGGTTCTAACAATCTCCCCCTTTTTGATGATGACAAATATATTAAGTTTTGAATCTGTCAAGCTTAACATTATAGCATATATAAGAAGAACTAATGTCCAAAGGTTAGTAAGAAAATAATTATCAGCAAATATGAGAGTAATTCAAATCATGTAATGATTAATATGCAAATGCAGCAAATAAGATGAGAAACTCAAAACTTTAATTTTCTCCCTCTTTTGTCATCAACAATAAAGGGTGATTAGGTGCGACATAATTTTCTCCCTCTCAATAAAGAGTATGTATGTAGAAGCTTTTGGTGGTGATGCGGGTAAAGGTTTATAGGGTGGGTTTGTCCTTATTTCAAATACTAGTTTTCTTTTTAGACCCAAAGATATTTGAAACCGCAATTCAATGATAAGCCAAGTCATTTTCTATAAAATTTTTCATCTCTTTCTATAAGATGCAAATGCAATGCATGTGTGCATGTGATTCAGATTATGAAATGATTCACATAATGCAAGGACATATCTTAATCCACAAAGTTAATGAATAGGAATGTTACCTTCATAGATGTTAACATCTTTTCAATGGCAGTAGGATCTTTGGCAGAATTGTGTAGTTTTCAAAGAGTGATAACATTCTCCCCCTTTTTAATGATGATCAAGAAAAGAATAATATATTTGTGTGTTGATACTAATCCAAAAATTATTTAGCAAAATTAGTTAGCACATTTTAGCACAATAATTATTAAAGCTCTCCCTGCTTATTATATAATCCAACATTCCAGAAATTTAGCAGGAATCAACACACATAAGCTAATTTTTCTCCCTTTTGAGATTTTAAAATTTACTCTTGTCTCCAGTCATGTGTCTTAAACATCCACTATCTAGGTACCATAGTGTTTTTTTTTCTTGGAAGTAATCTGCATCACAAATATATAAATATAGGTTCCCTTTATTATTTTGGGTCCTTAGGAGTTAGTATACACATTCTCGGTTTTTCTAGCAATTTATTAAAAAAAAAATAGTAACAATATTAATGATAATAGAAATTAATTCTTTATTTGAACCCAAAAAAATTTTCCAGAAGGAACACCTACATGTTTTATTAAACATTTGTTTACTGTATGACCATGTTTCATGCAATAAAAATATTTTGTTCTAGAAAATGTAGGTTTATAGATTTTATTTTGAAAATTGTTCACAAAAGATTTTTGAAAATTTGTTTGTATAGATTCTTTGACAAAAACAGTCTTTTGTTTTTCTAGACTTTCCTTAGGGATAAATCCAAGTCCAGCTTTACTAGAACTTTCTTTTTGAGAACTCAAAATTGTATCAAGATGCACACTTGATTTAGAAAATTTTGAAATTACTTTTTCAAGACTAGAAATTTTGTTTTCAAGAATTTTATAATTTTCACAAACTTTTCCTTTCGAAATTGTTTCTAATTTTTCTAAATTAGTTTTCAAAGATTCTTTTTCTTTCTCTGCATCTTGTAATTTATTTTCCAATATTTGAAAATTATTTTTCAAAGTACAATGTTTTTTTTGATAAAACACTAAAGTTTTCAAAGAGTTCTTGAAATGCCTCATGTAAATCATCATAATAATCTATAGATTCAAAAGTACTTACTTTTGATGACGTTTCAAGAACTTCATTGGTCATCAAGTAAAGATTTGCATTCTCTTCTTCTTCGCTTTCACAAGAGCTATATCAAAAAAGAAATCCCTCCAGACTATCTTTCTGTTTCTGTCCAGAGTCTTGAAAAATTCATTCGATTGAATTGTAGTTGGTTGTTGACCAACAGAAAGGATGCATGAGAAAAGGAAAGCACTCACTGAGTGACTTACGAATCAGAAAGATTGAGGCTGACTACGGCCTCAGATGATTAGGCGGGGACAGGATTCGAACCTGCAAGATTCAGGTTATGAGCCTGACGAGTGAACCAACTACTCTACCCCGCCCCGCTTCTTCCCTCTTGAAACTGAAAACATATAGATTAGCAAATGAGACAGCCCAGGTGGTCGATGCGTTGTCTTCCCATGCTATATAGGCCTTCTTTTTCTTCTTAAAAATTTTCTTACCCTTCTTCTTTTCTTTTTCTTCTTTCTTTGCAAACGGGCACTCGGATTTAATGTTTCCCAATCTATTGCATCCGTAACATTTGAAGTTTGAAGAGGGATTATCTTTCTCCTTCTTTTGATTTTGATTCTTTTTCTTGTTCTTCAAAAATCTGGAAAATTTTTCCATTAACAAGGAAATATCATCATTAATATTCTCACCTTCATCTTCATCGTCAGATTGTTCGGTTTTGAATGCGAGAGTCTTCTTTTTATAATTCTCTTCTCCATTCTTTAGCCTTTGAAGCTCAAGCTCATGCTCTCTGAGTTTTCCAAATAGTGTAGCCATATCCATCTTGGTAAGATCTCTTGATTCTGTGATTGTTGTGACTTTTGGCTGCCAATTTCTATCAAGAGATTTTAATATTTTAGTGTTGAGTTCTTCTTTAGCAAAGCTTCTTCCCAAGGCTTCTAAGTGATTTACTATGTGTGTAAATCGTGTTTGAAAATCTCCGATGCTTTCATTTGGTGCCATACTCAATAGCTCATATTCTTGTATCAAGGAATTTTTCCTTGCACGTTTGACTTCTTCTGTTCCTTCATGTGTGACTTCTAGTGTGTCCCACATCTCTTTAACAGTTTTGCATTTGGAAATCCTGTAAAACTCATTTAAGGTTAGTGTAGATACAATTGCATTTCTAGCCCTTACATCGTAATGTGCTCTCTTATTCTCATTCGGCGTCCATTGTAAAAATTGTTTTGGTGCAGGTCCATCAGCTAGCATTGTCATTGGTACGAATGGACCGTTTTCTACTGCATCCCACACTCCATAGTCAAGGGTTTGAAGAAAGATTTCCATCTCGCTTTCCAGAACGAATAATTGTCTCCTTCAAAAAGTGGTGGTCGGGTTATTGAAGCTCCTTCCTTGTATATCTGATTCTGCATAGACATCTTAAAGATCTTTTAGAAATACCTTATCAGACCAAGCTCTGATACCACTTGTTACCAAGTAGCATCAAGAGGGGGGATGAATTGATGTAAAAAATAATAAGAAAAACTTTAATCGCCTTCTTTTATTTTATCCCTCTTGATTTATTTAGTCAAGCAGAATTTATAGAATACGCAACGGAAAAATAAAAGATAAAGGAAAGAGAAAGATAACACCAGAGATTTATACTGGTTCGGGTTAAATCCTTAACCCTACATCCAGTTCCCAATCACCTCAACTTGAGATGATCACCCATTCTCAATATCTTTAATTAATCAGAGTTTTACAACCACTAATACAAGTGAAACATGCAAAATAGAAAAACTAAAGATTGAGCCTCATTATCTCTTGAAACCCACAAGAGATTGCCACACCTTCCTTGAGTCACACAAGGAATGAAAACACCTTCCTTGAATCACACAAGGAATGACAACACCTTCCTTGAATCACACAAGGAATGACAACACCTTCTTTGAATCACACAAGGAATGAAAACACCTTCCTCGAATCCCACAAGGAATGAAAACACCTTCCTTGAATCACACAAGGAATGACAAACACCTCCTCTGAACAGCCTCAGAGGATGAACACAAAAATAATATCACCTAGAGTATAGATATCAAACTATAGCTCCAGCTTAACTCAGAATATTCTCAAGACTTTCTTTCTAAACTTTCTAACAGCATATATGATTGTAAATGTTGTTTCTATTGTCTTGTGCTTGATTCTTTTGCCTTTGTCATCTTCTGCTTTTGTAGACTTTAAAAAATATGACCGTTGTAGAAAAATCTTCAGCTTTGATATTCTTCAGATATTCTGATGATAATCTTCTAATATTTTGTGTTAGATTTCTAAGATTTTTCTCTCAATAATACTTCTTTGGAAACTCTTAATCTGATGACACCTATTAAAAGGAAATACAGTGCAAATACGAAATATATATTTTTTTATAACAGACAAAATATTTCCTTTTATTTACGAGATGATATATTTGATTCTATAACTTCTTATTTAAATCTCTATATCATATTTCATTTTATTCTTTCAAATAATATTTGAATACTTGATTTCCATATTAAGCCAACTAGCCGTTATATGATATATTGTTCTTATATATTTTATAGAATGTTATATAAGTGGCATTTCATTTAGCGTTATTACCAATTATAAGATAATTATTTTATAAACGTTTTTCTATTAACTTTTGATTTATTCAAAACTTATTTTCATTTATTATCATCAAAACATATTGTGTGCATGTTATCTAATAGACCGTCCATGTTCTAACATTATTTCCCATAATAATAATTAATGTAAATAAGGTCATGTTTTATTTCATTATTTAATTACAACATTTATAGGGAAAATTATTTCCCTGATTTTCATGGATTGATTAGTGTACAATTTTATTCTGTATACTCTATTTATATCTTGTATTTTTGTCAATTATGAAATAAGAGAAATCATATTTTCTACACACATTTTATTCCTATGTTTCAAATAGGAGGAATTAGTGTTATAATTGCAAAATGAACAAGCCAATCTTCATTTGGTTCTCCAACTTAACAATAGAGAATAGCTTGGGTAGTCACTAATAGTCCATAGAAGAGCTGCATGTATTTGAAATAATTCATTTCTTGAAACATCATATGTCTCTATCTAATACACGTGATCAGTCAGATTCTAATACACGTGATCAGATCTTTAGATTACGTTGCAAGATTAGTCTCCATTATGACAGATTTTTACATATCTTTATAATTATTTTATTCCATTTTGATAATGATTTTATTCCCTTAATATTTCAACCTTATATTTTTATTTCACTTCTATATATGTACAATCCTATATGGATTTTCAATATGAATAAGATTGATTTTTCTATTTCCTCAAATTCAAATTATCAATTTGTTATGGTATCAGCGCTCTCTTAGAGGGAGAGATCTGTTGCACGCATCAATGGCTAATGAAGCCATGTATCCCTATACTTTACAAGATGTACAAAATGCATCAAATCCTTTATATATACATCCAAATGAGAGTCCTTCCAATGTCCTAGTTTAACCACCACTCACAGATGGGAATTATCACAGTTGGTCTCGTGCGATGATGATGAGTTTGTTCACAAAGAACAAGTTAGAATTCGTTGATGGTACAATTGCAGAACCACCAAAGAATCATGCGAGATTTTTCCTTTTTGGGAAAGGGGCAACATGCTTGTTCTTAGTTGGCTAATAAAGTTGATGAGCGAGGAAATTACACAGTCCATACTTTGGCGTGAGAAGGCTTCAGATGTGTGGAAAGAACTCTGTGAACGTTTTTCTCATACTGATCTATTCAGAATCTCAGAAATTCTAAGAGGAAATCTTCAGTTAGAGACAAGGTGATAACTCTTTCTCAAAATTTTATACTACATTAAAAACTTTATGGGATGAATTAGATATTTTGAATCCCCTTCTTGTTTGTACATGCGATCCTAAATGTTTATGTGGTGCAATCAAAAAAATTGAAGAGGAGCGAAATAAGAATCAAGTGGTGAGATTCCTATGAGGGCTAAATGACCAATATTCCGGTGTCAAATCACAACTGATGCTCTTGGATAATCTTCCCAATGTGAATAGAGTTTTTGCATTGGCTGCTCAACAGGAACGACAGTTTAACACTTATGCCAAAGGCTTTCATTGCGGCTAGTAATGATGCATCAGAATCTAAAAGAAATTAAGGAAATAGTAATGGTTGGAATAATAGATACACTTCCAAGAAATGTTTGTGGTGTGGAAAATTGGAACATGGTTTCCCTGCTGGCTTTAAGTTCAGAGATAATCCAAGATCTACAAATATGGTGATGGCTAAAGAAGATGAGACGAACTGTCCAGAAGATTTATCAGAAAAGGATACACAAGGAAGTGCACGTTTTAGTCTTACTGCAAGCCAATATCAAAATTTATTGGCCTTACTGCCACAACAAGATCAGAGGGACTCCACACAACATACTGCTCATGTAAACACTTGTGCTGATTCAGATTCAACAAACAATGGTAATGTATTTATATCTAGATGACTCTTTGTTTCAACCAACATTTCTGGCCCAATTCATTTCTCATCCAATTTTTTTTTTACTGATGTTTTATTTCTACCAAAATTCAAGTTCAATATAATATCAGTTACAAAATTAACTCAAACTCTTCATTGTAAATTGACTTTCTTTGATGATGTTTGTTCGATACATGATTCTAATGTTTGCAAGGTGATTGGTAGGGCTAAAGCAGAAAAAGGTTTATTCATTTTCCCACAGACAACTGAGTCTTCTCAATCATCTGTTCACAACACCATTTCAGAAAAAATTTCTTGTAATTTTCCTTCTAATTTGCCCAAAACTACTATTGATTCTGATATTCCCTTGTCTACTTTTATTCCTGTGGAACCTTTTGATTTTGCTTTACCACATATTGAATTAGAACCTGAAACACCACAAAATAATCCTCCTGACAGCCAAATACCAAATATAGTACCTGCACCACATAATCCTATACCAATACTACAAAATTCTCCTATAACTGGTGCTGCCACTACTTTGCCACATCACTCTTCAAGCAAAGGTAATCTTTATCCTCTTTTTTAAGTGTCTTCCTATTATTATTTGACACCTTTATATCAGCCTTTTGTTATGAACATCACCGCTACACCTCAGCCCACCAGATATTCTGATAGACATCAAACATGAATATTGGAGGATAGCCATAAATCAAGAGTTAGAGGCACTAACAAGTAATAATACATGGGTTTTGGATGATAAACCACCTGATAAAACTTCAAACTGGAAATGACTGATATACATTTTCCAGTTTGAGGGGGGCTAATACACGTGATCAATCAGATTCTAATACACGTGATCAGATCTTTAGATTACGTTGCCAGATTAGTCTCCATTATGACAGATTTTTACATATCTTTATAATTATTTTATTCTATTTTGATAATGATTTTATTCCCTTAATATTTGCGGCTGTTATCTTATTTTCAGCCTTCTATTTTTATTTCACCTCTATATATGTACAATCCTATATGGATTTTCAATATGAATAAAATTGATTTTTCTATCCCGAACTCCCACTACTCCTTTAACTCATCAATTAATGGTTGAAGGTACACATCAATATCATTTCCTGGTGATTGTGGTCCAAGAATCAACAAAGACAAAATTGTATATTTAGGTTTCATGCACAACCAAGGTGGCAAGTTGTACACCACCATCATGACAGGCCATGTACTATGTGATATGCTTATAGTCCTAAATGGATTGAAGCCATCACTTGCTAGGCCAAGTCTTACATTGCGTGAGTCATAAGAAAAATCAAAATGAAATCCTATCAAAGTCCTTCCAAGCTTCAACATTAGCAGGATCTCTCATTTTCCCATCCTTAGACCATTCTTCTTCATGCCACCTCATTGACTCAATAGTCTTTGAACACATAAATAACCTTTGAAATCTAGGAATCAATTGAAAGTGTCGCAAAACTTTTGTAGGAACTTTATGCTCACATTTTGGTTGTTCAATCTCATAATTAACTTGAGAAAATTTCTTCCATTGTGAAGATTTACAAATATTACAAACATCAAGACTCTCATTCTCTTTCCAAAATCACATTCAATCTTTTGGACATGCATGAATCTTATTATAATCAAGGCCTAAATCACTAATCATTATCTTTGTTTTGTTGAAAGATTCAGGAATATTCTAGTTAGGCGTGACTTCTTTCAATAATTTTAAAAGATCAATGAATGAGGTATTACTCCATCCATGAAGACACTTCAATAAATAAATTCAAATCATGAAGGATAAAGTGGAAAAACTTTCACATCCAAAGTAGAGTTCCTTATTTGCCTCATTAGTCAAATTGAAGAAATTTTTATCTTCATCATTTAGACCCTTTCTAACTCCTTCTTCATCTACCATATTTCTAAATCTATCATAGAATAAGCCACTAATATCATTTTGTGAGTCTTCTTTATCTCCCATCTCATAGTCAATTAGTGTAGGCGAAGGTATTTCCTCTTCATGATGAACCCAAATATAATAGTCTTGTAAAAACCCTGTTGTTATTAAAGATCATACATTACATTTCATGACCTTAAAGTTTTCCTCTAGTGTAAGCAAAATCTAAATATGATTCAACAACATTTATATACTTGATAGAGAAGATTTTTCAGTCGCTTTTATTCTCTTTTCAAATATTGATTCCCCTTTTAAAGTGTAGTACAGGAAACCAAGAGATCAATCCAAGGAGTAGTGAAATTGAGATAGGTAATAATTGAATCAGAATGATGGGGAATGGAAACGATGAGTGATGTTTAATTTTATGATTTTATGTGACTAAAATGTTATTATGGATGACTGTGATGAATGAATGAATGTTACTGTAATGGACTAGTTGATGTAGCTACATGATCTTTGATAAAAGCGAAATGACTTGGGATGAAGAATGAATATATGAGGTGATGTAAGAAAGAATTCTGGCACATGGAATGGAACTAGTCTGATATGTAGGTGCAATGCAGTGGATGCATGTTTTTTTATTTTTGTTTTTGATGCAAGAAAAGGGGGGAATGTATTGCAAAATTATAAAATTGAAACAACTCTAGAAATTGACTATGTTGTAATGATTATTGACATCTACTCTACTTTTATTTTTAAATCCGAAATATACCTATACTAGAATGTAAATGCAGAGACTAATATGCAGCAACTATGACCAACTTCAAACCCAGAAAAAGTGACCAAAATAAGAATAGAAACCCAGAAAAACTAACCAAAACAAGAACAGAAACCCAGAAAAAGAACAATGAACAGTAATTGTGAAAATACAGTAACAGGAATTGAGTTTATTTGATTATTGAATGAAACTAATGTGGTAAATCAAACTGCAGTAAATCAAAGGGAAACAACTATAGTATCTTTCAAATTGAATCAAACAACTACAGGCAACATTAAAAGGAAATTCTATGAACTTCAACTGATTTAGAAGTGCTGGATCTTCTTTGAATTTTGCAGCGCGAATGGTTCCAATCAACCAATCACTTAAAAGACATTTAAGTGCTCCAAATTTCCGAAAAGACACCAAGAAACCTTCCCTAACCGGTTGAATATTCACAAAATAATCCAAGACTAAACTATAGTGACATCAAACAATAGAACTTGTAGATTTATTTGCGAAACTAAGAACTACGAAAAATCAGAGAGTGAACTAGAACTAACAATCTTAAATGCAATGTTATAGCTAACTGTAATGCTTACGAAGAAACGATTAAACTGTAAAAATAAACAATAGAGATTAAAACAACTAAACGAAGAGAAGAGGCATTAGAGCGAAAGAAATCAAAGATACACAACTTCCATTGCAAGAAAACGTACCAAGAAAGAACGAGCTTTACAATTGAATTAACTACCAAGCACGAGGACTTCTATGAGAATTGAAAACACTTTTCACTATTACTCTGAATGCCAAATCTATCTATCACAAAGTACAATTAGCTATTTATAATACAGAGTCACTGTATTTACTGCATGGGCCCATGATTTCACTTGAGATGGCCCAGCACTTGAGAGAAACTTCTCAGAATTGTAGCTTGCTATAGCTTCACTTTGAGCACGTGGAAAAATTCCTATTCTGCTCCGTTTTGCGTGATTTTGTTTTGTTTGAAAGGAATATGAGTCTTCTTTAAATTAAGATTAACTTCATGATTTTTGGTTTCCAGACGAACTTACTGGACTTTATTTACTAAAGTAGGTTTTTCGTGTTTTCGAGTGAGCTTCAGCTTTTGTCGAACCCACTTGTTTAGCTTGCCAAAAATCCAATTCTGGTCCAAATTGCTTCATTCAAAAGCCATTTTGAAGCCCAAGAAGTATACTTTCGTTTGGTTCAGATTTCGTGATTTTAGGAGCTTTCTAGCGTCTTGGAGGTCCAATGCTTTGAGTTTGACTTTTCTGAGTTTATGATCTACAGTTGACTCGTCTTATATTGGCTGTGAAAAATCCGATTCTGCATCGATTTGTTTGATTCTAGTTCCTATGCAAAGATTTGTGTTTCTATTTTAATCTGCATAAAAAATCATGATTTTAGAGGCATTGTGGAAAAAGATATGGATGAAATACGTGATGAACATCGTGCCCAGAATACATGATTTCATAGTGCTTCAATACTATTTTTAAGAGAAACTTTTCCTAAGCTTCAAGATTCCTTGTCAATGTATTCTGTGCATAATCTAGCTATTCTTATTAATTTACTCTTACTTAAATACCATTATGGAACACATAAAATATCTATAAATAGGGTTTTATCTATATACTCTATACTCATGCGTTTGTGTGTGATGTGTGTCTTTAGTTCTACCTATTTTCTTATATGTACTTATAACATATGTGAGATATATTCCTCATTCTTCTATTTGTGTGGTTGGTATTTTGTTTGGGTTGAATGTTCTTATAGGTGAACTATTTGTGATGAGGAGAAAAAGGAGTTGATTGATGAAGTATAGATTTTCTATGCCTTGATTTTTGGGATGCTTTGATTAGGTGTGACGTCAGGACATAAAGAGATTATTTATCTTGAAGAAATTGATTTAAAGTTTTATCTTTAAGAACTTATAAAGGCTATTTCAATGCCTAATAACATTTTATTTGATTTTTCACCTCTAAAAGTTATTATGGTTACTGGATAAATAGCGTGGTAGTGTGAGGGTGCATGCCTAGGAAAGTTCTGACTAGGAAAGACTTGGTATTTAAGAGTATCCTTAGTGATCCATCTCTCTTTTCTAAAACTTATTAGGTGTGCTAGTTCACGATCTATCGTTGTTACTCTAGTAGACAAATAAATAAAATTAAAATTAAGAAAATGCTCAAGATAATAAAGAGTGAAAATGGATAGTTTTTATTTTTCTATATCTACCATAACAATTAAGATGATGCTATTTTTTTGTTAACTCCTTTTTCCTTCTTTTTTTTTTTCTTTACATCTCCTATTTATTTTGCTTTGTATACTGCTGATGTCCTTTTCTTTCCTTTACATATGCAGTCTCTCTTTGTCTTTCTTTTTGTATATTTTGTGTTGCCTCTTTTTGATGGTGCGACCAACCTCTTTTCTTCAATTACATTGATTTATATTCATCACTTCTCTACATGAGAGGAGTATGTTAAAGATTTACATTGATTAAATATGAGACCAAATTATAATATATAAATGAGGTATAAACATTATTTTATAAGTTAATTTTTAAAGTGACACATATTTTTTTAAATATTATTTTATTTATAAAAATAGGACATGTATATTATTAAATTAAGTCACTGGTTCAATTTATTATCATATATATTTTTCTTATTTGTATCAATCTTTTAATATAATAATATGATTTCTATTAACTAAAGATTATATATTTTAAATAAAATAAAAATAACAATTTTTTTTACATCATTTGACCATAAAGTAATAATTATATATATATATATATATATATTAATTATTATACATTTATTTTATATTAATATTTAATAATATGAAAATCATAATTATTGTATAATTATTTTAATTTTAAATAAATTCGTATACCAATGTACAAGTTGATATTATCTTAATTTATTATAAGATTTATCAAGATATTAAGTATAGTCATACATACTATTATGTGACATTTATTATAAGAAATTATAAAATTTCATCCAAATATTAAAGATATTAATTTTTTTAAAACTAAAAATATCAACCTATAACATAATTTTTTAATCCAAAAAATTATATAATCCTTATTTTTTATTACAAATATATATATATATATATATATATATATATATATATAAAAAAGAAAAGGTTAATATCTTATGATACCTAAATAAATATTTTCTTTATTTAAAAGGAATTATTTAGAATTAGTTTAATATTTTATGTTATTTTATTTAATTTAAAGAAAAAAATATTTATTTTTGTATATTTAATTAAAGATAATTATACGTGATACAATATAACCTTTACTTTAGTGCAAGTATATCTGACTCCCAAACTCAAATCTAGTGCAAGGACTATTTTTCTATAAAAGGATTTTTCTATAGCTTTTTTTTAATAAATTATAAGACTTCCTTGATTATTTTAAATGATTTTTTGTCAGTCCTGTCATGACACTATTAAAAATTAAAATTTAAAAAAAAAATGTAAACACAGTATGATATAATATATAAAAATCCCTTATCAAATTTTTAAAAAATTACTTATTTATGATAAAAATTTATATTTTTTTATTTTCTGTTATTCTAAAATAAATTTTAACATTTTTTATGACTTTATCAAAAATGAAAATAAAATTAATAAAATGTAGTATATGATTTAAATCTTAACTTTTCCTTTTTCGATAATAATGAGTTTTGATTATTAATTACTATTCCTATTAACTAATAGTTATTATGTATTTTTTTTAACCAATTTATTATTTTTTTATTTATTTATCAATCTCTTAATAAGTTATATTTTTCTTATATGAGACGGAAAATCTTACCTGTTCCTCCTCCAAATAATGAAAATGGTATAAATAATGAAAACAAATCAATTAACTTAATATCATGGTAAGATCATAATCAATTAATCGAATCTTATATTTAACTTTGAGTGATGAATTAAAGATATAATATCATAAAAATATACACATGAACCCTAGACTCACATCCATGACAATTTTGGCTAATAGTTCAGGCACGAACAAGCACAAGATATTATAAAGCACAGGAAGATGCAAATTGTGCAACCAAACACAACAATCCCTTTACCTTAGCACATGCCTTGAATGAAATCAGTAAGGGAAGGAAGAACTTACTTGGAATGTATAGCAAAGACAAAAGATTGAGCAAGATAAAGTAAGGTTTGTAGGTGATTTTGCCACAAGGAGATAGAGAAGGAGAGAAATAGTGTTGAGCGTATTTTAGGGTTTGAGAAAAAAATAAGTGGGTCTTCTAGAAATTTGAAATTGTTAAATACATATACCCACAAAGAATCCGCTTAGTGCCAAAGGGATCCATTGAGCGGATCTGAGCCCGCGGCTACGCCTTCCATCAATGAAAATGCGCTCAACGCTAGGGACATTGGCTGAGCGCCACAACAATCCGTTGAGCACCCAAGCAATTCGCTGAGTAGATTTGAGGCTGAGAGCACCTTTTTTCTGTATTGCTGATCTGTTGAGTGAATTTTGCATCCGCTGAGCACTTTGGCACTGTTTTTGCTTAATTTCTTTCCTAAGTGATCATCCTAGTGTTCACAACTTCCACCACAAAATTTATTTTCTCTTCTCATCACTTGTATGTTCTTGTATGCACACACCAAAGCAATCCAATACATCCTTACAGTGGAGAACAATATGGAAGCAAACAACACTAGAAAATGAAAATGAAAACAGTATTGAAAATAAAGAGGAGATACTAGGTTGCCTCCTGGCAAGCGCTTGTTTAACGTCATTAGCTTGACGCATGATGCTTATATATCTTTCAAGTAGATGAGGAGGTGAGTCTTTCAACCTCACCACCCAGATACGCTTTCAACCTTTGCCCGTTCACCAACTAGCTTCTCTTGGTGACTAGGTCTTCCACTTCAAGGGCTCCATAAGGCTTCACCTCCTTGACCACAAATGGTCCAAACCATTTGGATTTGAGCTTTCCAGGGAAGAGTCTCAACTTGGAATTGAATAATAAGACGGACTAGGGCAGTTGGAACTCCCTCTTTCAAATCTTTTTGTCATGGTACTTCTTTACCTTGCTCTTGTACAACTTTGAAGATTCATATGCTTGTGTTCTCACTTCCTCCAACTCATGTAGTTGCAGCTTCCTTTTCTCACTTGCATCTCGGAAGTCAAAATTGAGGGCTTTTAAAGCCTACATTGCCTTGTGCTCTAACTCCACCGGCAGATGGCAAGCCAAGAACATCTTGATGACCTGGCCGAGATATTCTCGGTTCTACGGAAATACAACATGAAACTCAACCTCAAAAAATGTGTATTCGGGGTACAAGGGGGAAAATTCTTAGGATTCATTAACCTGAGAAGTCCTACGAATATCAAGGAAGTCCAACAGCTCGTAGGTCGACTAACAACACTCTCACGTTTTACACCCACTCTGGCCGAGAAGACCAGGCCCATTCTACGCCTATTGAAGAAGTCTCTGTCTTTTCAATGGGATAGTACATGTGAGGAAAATTTCCAGGCACTCAAGGTATTTCTAACTTCCCCACCTATCTTACAACATCCCATAGCCGGGAAGGAGTTGATACTCTACTTATCGGTTTCCAACAATACGGTAAGCTCAGTACTGGCCTAGGAGCAAAGTGGGGAAGTCAGGCCTATCTATTACATCAGTCAGGTCTTACAAGATACAGAAACTCGTTACCAACTCCTTGAGAAGGTCGTATTAACCCTGATAGTAGCAGCCAGGCGACTGAGATAGTACTTCCAAAGCCATCGAGTGGTTGTCAAACCCGATCACCCCATCTCAAAGATTCTCAGAGAACTAGAGTTATCGAGACGGATAGTAGCTTCGACAATAAAGCTATCCGAGTTCGACATTGTCTACGAAAAATGGGGACCTATCCAGGCACAATGCTTGACCGACTTCGCAAGAGAACTCCAAACTAAACCCGACAACACGGTAGTTTGGAAGCTGTTCGTTGATGGCTTCTCCAACAAAAAGGGGAGTGGAGTCGGCATAGTATTGGAAGGACTTATCGGAATCATGGTCGAGCAGTCATTAGTACTACAATTTAAATATTCGAATAACCAAGCCGAGTACGAAGCTCTAATCGTTGGGTTGAACCTAGCAAAAGAACTGGGCGTGACCAAAGTGAAGTGCTACACCGATTCCCATTCGGTTGTTGGACAGTTGATGGGGGAATTTCAGGCCAAAGAGGCACTATTGCTAAAGTATTACCATCTCACCACTGGCAAACTGAAAGAATTCCAAGAAGTATCAATATCACACATCCCCCGAAAAGACAACGGTCGAGCTGACCTGTTGTCCAAATTAGCTAGCGCCAAAGGAACAGGACATCACCAGACAATCATCTAGCACACAATCCGACAACCCTCCATCTCGACGAACTAATGCCTACAGGCAAAGACCAAAGCAACCTAGATGACTCCTTTCATCTCCTACCTAACCAATGGGAAGTGTGAGGATAATTCTAAAGAAGCGATGACACTACGAAAGAAGGCATCCCAGTTTACTCTCATTGGCAACAAGCTCTTTCGAAGGGGTTACTCAACCCTCCTTCTAAAATGCGTTGACGAAGATCAGTCATCATATATCCTAGAAGAGCTACATTGAGGTATATGTGGCTTCTACTCACGAGGCAGAACCATGGTTGCAAGAGTGCTAAGAGTAGGTTTCTATTAGCCCACCATACAAAGGGATTGTGCCGAATACATCAAAAAATGTAGGGAATGTCAAGTTAAAGCAAATCTTATCCACTCGGTCCCAAAGAAATTACATAATGTCATCTCACCCTGGCCTTTTGCCACGTGGGAAATGGACATTCTAGGTCCCTTTCCCCCCGTTAGGGGACAATGTAAGTTTCTACTGGTGGTTGCCGATTACTTCATGAAATGGATCGAGGCAAAACCCTTAGCAAAAATCACTGCCCAACAAATACAAAAGTTCGTTTGGAAGAACATCATATGTAGATTAAGAATTCCCCATACCATTGTAATTGACAATGGGAGACAATTCGTTGACAGTTCCTTGGCCGAATTCTACACGGGTCTCAACATTCGACATATCACTAGCTCGCTGGAACACCTTTAAACTAATGGACAGGTAGAGGCAACTAATAAAGTTATCTTGACTGAACTAAAGAAGCAATTAGCCAAAGCGAAAGGCAAGTGGACCGAGGAATTATTAGAAGTTTTGTGGGCTTATAGATGTACCCCACAATCGGCCACATCAGAAACTCCGTATAGTCTAACATATGGAGTGGGCGCCATGATCCCGATGGAAGTCGATGAAACCAGCCCTCGCCGGCAATGGTTGGACTTGAATGACAATGAAGAAAGCATGAAGGTCGAATTAGACCTCCTAGAAGAGCTCAGGGACAAAGCAATGATTAAGCAAGAAGCTTGCCGGCTACACGCTACCAGAAGGTTCAACACCAAAGTTAAACGAAGGAGTTTTCAAGAAGGGGACCTAATTCTAAGGGTTCAGACTCTTGCCCAAAAAGATCCCAACGACGGCAAATTTGCCTCCAACTAGGAAGGCCCCTACAAAATAATAAAAGTTCTCGGCCAAGGCACGTACCACCTACAAGACATGGAGGGAAAGACCTTGCCTCGGTCTTAGAACGCCAGCTCGCTAAAATTTTATTATAGCTGATTCTCTTCATATTATTTCCCTGTTTTTCATGAATAAAGTATTTCATTCTTCAAACCTAGCTGAGTACTTATCGCCTACACTCCTAGAGAACATCACTTAAAACTCTAAGTGATTCCTAGCCGAGTACATAACGCTTAAACTTAGAGAACATCACTTAAAACATTAAGTGATGCCTAGCCGAGTATATAACGCTTACATTCTTAGGAAAAATCGCTTAAAACGTTAACTGATGTCTAGCCGAGTACATAACGCTTACACTGAATAAAAATCACTTAAAACGTTAAGTGATGCCTAGCCGAGTACATAACACTTACACTCTTAGGAAAAATCGCTTAAAAACGTTAAGTGATGCCTAGTCCGAGTACATCTCACCCATATGCTCAGAAAAAATCATTTAAAAAGCATAACCGAGAAGAGTAAAGAAGGAACAGTGAAGAACAAAGGAAAAATTTTTCATTAAAGACTTTGGATTGTTACAGGGAGCAGGAAACAAGAAAGGTAAAAAGCTAATCAACTACGTTTATTTCAGCATGGTCCTCGGCGTTGGGGTCCTCCTCGGGGTGGATTTCAGCATTTAGCTTCCCCTCAGCAACCGGATTCTCCTCTTCCTCTAGGATGTCGTCAATTGACATCCACTTGCCTTCGTGAACGTCAAAATTGACATCAAACTTCTTGGCTGTCAGAGGTTCCCCTTGCTCATTCAAATACAAAGCTTGGCGGACACACTTATTAAAACTGTTAGTGTGCTCTTCAACGATTAGCTAAGTCAGATTAGTATTTTCCTACACCAGCTTATCGTTTGTGGCCCGAGCATTCGTCAGGCTCCTCTCCAAGCCCCATATGTTGTCCTTCCGCCTCTTCTCGAGTTGCTCATATATCCCCTTCAACACCAACATCTCGACTTCCGCCTTAGCCTTGTATTCATTCAGTTTTGCCTCTGCCATTATCCTCCCCTAGGTAACTTCATTCATCTTTTCCAACAACATTGTGTTGGCCCCCACCACCTCGGCTGCTTCCCTCTCGGCCCTTGCCAGCTTCTCTTTTAATTCAGGAACTTCTCTCATCTCGAGACGTTCCCGATTCCAGATATTCAGCATTTGTTGGCTAACCACTACAGTCCAAACCTGCAATTCGGCCCATGCCATTTGCAACTCGATCACCCCCGCTTGTTGAAGGTATTCTTGGTCACGATCCCGTAGGGTGACACCTATACCATGGGCTATTTGCATATCTTCACTTAAAAAGCGTGAAGAGCCCGAGGCCCCTTCGGTAGGTTTGGAGACATCTCGGAGCCTCTTGGCAGGTCGGGCCTCTTCACGCCCTTTCTTTTCCTTCCTCTTCTGCTTTCAACGAGGAGTTAGACTGGTCTGGAAGTACCCTCCAAATCAACTACCGGAGGGTTGGCAGCATGTGACGGACCGACAACCGCGGGGTTGTCGGCCAAAGCCTGGCGGGATAAGTCCACCAACTTATCCCTCATTTGCTTAAAAACGTTCTTAGGCATTCCTAAGACGTCGAACAATACCCCTGCAAAAAACACAAAATTCAGCCAAGTCAAATAAACTAATAAAACACAAAACTAGTAAAACTACTCATACCCGCAGGGTTGGTAGGAAGATGGGGGTGTAGGAAACTGCCGAGAAATGGTCGGTAGGGAAGCTGGCAATGGAGCCGGTCAAGAACCTCTAAGACCTATTGTTCATAAGCTGACAACTTGGTCTTAGGAATAAACTTGTACTTCATAGGGTTCCTTGTCCAATATAGGGGGAACCGAGGCCGATCCCCATCTAAAAAGTAAGGCCTCCCAGCCTCCTTATTACGCACCCTCATGAAACCCCCCTTGAAATTCTTGTAGCTAGCTGTGAAGGGCTTGAAGAGGGCATTCATCGACTGGCCCACCAAGGAAACCCAGCTTATCAGGTCCCTTCCCCGAGTACAAAAATGATGGAGGAAGAGACCCGGAGTAGGAACAATCTCCAATGCCCGGCAGAGCACCCAGAAAGCTTGTAGAATGGTCCATCTATTCGAATGAAGTTGGGTAGGGACCACATTTAAGTTAAGTAAGACTCCAATGGTGAAGTCGTCGAAAGGGATCTTCACCCGAAGATCCGAGAAGAAGTAGGCATACATGTAGAAGAAGTCTTCTACAGCCCCTTGTCCGCCGTGACAAACATGCTCAGTAGGAGAACACCGAGTAATGCTTACCAGGCCACCCTTGTAACCCTCTTCGAGCAAGTCATGCCTTTCCACAAATTTAGTCACCTCCCTGGTCTGGGTGAAACGAGAGAAGTACTACCTTACTCCTGGATCAACTCAGTCATAGCCAGCAAGAGAAGCACACTCTCATCGAGACCGTTCTTCCTCATTCTCCTAAGCCGAATGGTCCTCGACATTGTCAACTTGCCTAACAGGGGATCCTTCAGGAATGGACTCCCTTGTAAAATTCACTTCCATTGGCTGGTTTCCGGAAACTTTGCCGGACTAGCATCTCAGTCATATCGACCGAGGACTCGTCTCCTTCCTCGCCAGCCCTGGCCGACATCCTCTCAACAGTTACAAACCCAGAAGAAAAAGAAGAAGACATACCAGACTAAAAAAAGAAGAGAATGAGAATAGTAAGCAGTAGAAAACGAGAGAAAGTAAGAGTAGCAGAGCGACTCTCAAATGAAGACTAAGCATCCCTTATATAAGCACCCCGGGAAGTTGAACCGTTTTTAGCCATGATGACAACTACTCAGTAACTGCCTCGAGCCCCGAGTGTAACTGCACACGCAGCCCTTCAACTCCCCAATCAAAAGTCGCCACGTGTCCAAAACGATGAGACATTCAAAGTTCTCACTTAAAATGCCTGCTCGGTTGCCTCATATGCTCCTCCTAGAAGCTTCCAAACCAACAAGATTCAAACTTAACTAAGTTTTTGAACCAAATGGATTGATAGCCATGTCATCCAGTTTTCGGTTTCCATGACTAGGGGGACTTGTGTACTGGATAGTATCGATCAACCTTAAGTCATTGGAAGCCTCGCTCCTGGACTTCTATCCGGGGAGTTGTCGGCCTAGTTGGCAACTCCCTGGCTTGTTCTCAGCCCATTAACCCATGGACCCACTTTCAGTTACCATAACTGAATCCCCGTACTGGAATTTAGTTACCATGGATCTCGCATAATGGATAGTCAATTATCATTGACTCAAGTAATCAGTTGTTTTATCCTATTATAAACAGGGATTCAGGGAAACCAGGTAAATCATCAATCACTCATCTATCAATTCCCTTTCATCCTATTTTATACTCTTACTAAATTGAATGTCAGAGTGTAATCACAGGTACCCCCACCTTTCGGTCCTAGCTGATTCAAGAGAGTTCCAAAGACTTGAAACCTAGAAGGGCATATAAGAGAGTACCCTATCCTTGTAAGTACATTGTCAATGTATCAGTTTTCTTATATGAAATTTGGTTTCTTGAGATATGAGGATTGTGAACCGTGGAGAGTGTTTGATTTTCAGCTTTTTTTTTGCTTTGCTATGAGTTGAAAGAAAAGGAATTTGTATTTTAATTGTGTTATATACAATCATAAGAATTGTTCCGTATCAGACCATACTCTAATGATAGGAAGTAGAGTCTAATGAGCTTAACCTGTACATCTTCCAATCAGTGTTTCATATTCTCCTCCACACTGATTCGGGTTAAATCCTTAACCCTACATCCAGTTCCCAATCACCTCAACTTGAGATGATCACACACTCTCACTATCTTTAATTAATCAGAGTTTTACAACCACTAATACAAGTGAAACATGCAAAATAGAAAAACTAAAGATTGAGCCTCACTATCTCTTATAACCCACAAGAGATTGCCACACCTTCCTTGAGTCACACAAGGAATGAAAACACCTTCCTTGAATCACACAAGGAATGACAACACCTTCCTTGAATCACACAAGGAATGAAAACACCTTCCTTGAATCACACAAGGAATGACAAACACCTCCTCTGAACAACCTCAGAGGATGAACACAAAAACAATATCACCTGAAGTGTAGATATCAAACTGTAGCACCAACTTAACTCAGAATCTTCTCAAGACTTTCTCTCTAAACTTTCTAACAGCTTGTATATGATTGTAATTGTTGTTACTGTTGTCTTGTGCTTATTTCTTTGCCTTTGTCATCCTCTGCTTTGGTAGGCTTTCAAAAATATGACCGTTGTAGAAAAATCTTCAGCTTTAATATTCTTCAGATATTCTGATGATAATCTTCTAATATCTTCATGTGTCAGGTTACTAAGATTTTTCTCTCAATAATACTTCTTTGGAAACTCTTGATCTGATGACACCTATTAAAAGGAAATACAGTGCAAATACAAAATATATATTTTTTATAACAGACGGAATATTTCCTTTTATTTACGAGATGATATATTTGGTTTTATAACTTCTTATTTAATTCTTCATATAATATTCCATTTTTATCTTTCAAATAATATTTCAATACTTGATTTCCATATTAAACCAACTAGCTGTTATACGATATACTGTTCTTATATATTTATAGAATGTTATATAAGCAACATTTCATTTAGCGTTATTACCAATTATAAGATAATTATTTTATAAATTTTTTTCTATTAACCTTTGATTTATTCAAAACTTATTTTCATTTATTATCATCAAAATATATTGTGTGCATGTTATCTAATAGACCGTCCGGATTGTAACATGGTTTACCAAAACTGAATTTTGTGAAAGATAAAATTTTTGTAGCATGTCAAAAGGGTAAACAAACTAAAATTTCTTTTAAAATTAAAAACATTGTATCCACTTCTAAACCTTTAGAGATGTTACATATGGATTTATTTGGTCCTTCAAGGACTAGGAGTCTTGGTGGCAATTATTATGCTCTTGTTATAGTTGATGACTACTCTAGATATACATGGACATTCTTTGTATCATCCAAGAATAATGCTTTTGATACTTTTAGAAAATTTGCCAAGGCTATTCAAAATGAGAAAGAGTTAAAAATCAAATTTTTAAGAAGTGATTATGGTGGGGAATTTCATAATGAGTCTTTTGAAAACTTTTGTGATGAGTCAGGAATTTCACATAACTTTTCTTCACCTAGGAAACCTCAACAAAATGGAGTAGTGGAAAGGAAAAGTAGATCTTTGGAAGAACTTGCTAGGACAATGTTAAATGAACAAAATCTTTCTAAATATTTTTGGGCTGATGTTGTGTCTACTGCATGTTACGTTTTAAATAGAATTTTAATTAGACCTATTTTGAAAATTACTCCTTATGAATTATTTAAAGGAAGAAAGCCCAATATTTTTCATTTGAAAGTTTTTGGATGTAAATGTTATGTTTTAAATAATGGAAAGGATAATCTTGGAAAATTTGACTCAAAAGTTGATGAAGCCATATTATTGAGTTATTCTTTATCTAGCAAAGCATATAGAATTTTTAATAGGAGAACATTGCATGTAGAAGAATCCATACATGTAACATTTGATGAGAAATTGGACCTTGAGGAAAACCCTCTTGAGTCTAGAAAGAAATTGATAAATATAGAAGAGGAGAAAGCAGTAGTGGAAAAATCTCAAGAAGAAGATTCAACACAAAAATCATCCAGTAGAAGCAACATAGAAGACCTCACTCAAAGTCTAGAAGATCTGACCATAAATGAAAATCCAGTAGTTGATGATCTTCCAAGAGAATGGAGAACCCCAAGAGGATTATCAATGGGCAAATATTATAGGAAACATTGATCAAAGAGTAACAACAAGAAGCAAGATGAACAATTTTTGTCTGAATGTCGCTTTTGTTTCTCATGTTGAACCAAAAAGTATACATGAAGCCTTAAAGGATGAATATTGGGTTAATGCCATGCAAGAAGAGCTTAATCAATTCAAAAGAAATGAAGTATGAGATCTAGTGCCAAGAACAAACTCCTTACAAGTTATTGGAGCAAAATGGGTCTTTAGAAACAAGCATGATGAGAATGGAAACATTACAAAGAATAAAGCAAGACTTTTAGCCAAAGGATACAATCAAGAAGAAGGCATAGATTATGATGAGACTTATGCCCCTGTTGCAAGACTTGAAGCAATAAGGATATTACTTGCATATGCTTCTATAATGAAATTCAAGCTATTTCAAATGGACGTGAAAAGTGTTTTCTTAAATGGATACATAAAAGAAGAAGTCTATGTTTGTCAACCTCCTGGATTTGAAGACTATCATATCCCAATCATGTTTATAAGCTGAAGAAAGCTCTATATGGACTCAAGCAAGCACCAAGATCATGGTATGAGAGACTTAGTAATTTTTTTGGTAAGTCAAAATTATAGAAGAGGTAAAGTGGATCCTACTCTATTTATTAAGGAATCTAAAAAGCATATTATTATTGTACAAATATATGTTGATGATATAATTTTTGGATCTACTAATAATGATCTTTGCCAAGAGTTTGTCAAGCTTATGCAGGGAGAATTTGAAATGTCAATGATGGGGGAGCTAACCTTCTTTCTTGGATTGCAAATCAAACAACTAAAGGAAGGAATTTTCATCTCCCAATCCAAGTATTGCTCAGAAATCCTGAAGAAATTTGAACTTGAAAGTTCTAAGGAAGCAACTACTCCTATGGCTACATCATGTTATCTTGATCATGATGAAAAAGGTAAGATGGCTGATCAAACCAAATACAGAGGTATGATTGGTTCTTTACTTTATCTTACTGCTAGTAGACCAGACATAATGCATAGTGTTTGTGTATGTGCTAGGTTTCAGTCAACCCCTAAAGAATCACATCTAGTTGCCATTAAAAGAATCCTTAAATATTTAAATGGGACTAGGAACTTTGGACTATGGTACCCCTCAGGTTATTCCGATTCAGATTATGGAGGGTGTAAAATAGATAGAAAAAGCACTAGTGGAACATGTCATTTATTAGGGTGTTCTTTAGTTTCATGGCACTCTAAGAAGCAAGCATGTGTAGCTCTATCCACTACAGAAGCTAAATATATAGCAGCAGGTAGTTGTTGTGCACAAATTTTGTGGATGAAGCATCAATTAGAGGATTATAATATTTTTCTAGATCACATGCCCTTGAAGTGTGATAGTACCAGTGCCATAAACCTTACTAGAAATCCTATCATGCATTCTAGGACAAAGCATATTGAAATAAGACACCACTTCATAAGAGACCATATAATTAAGGGAGATTGCATGATTGAATTTATAGACTCTAAAAATCAGTTAGCTGACATTTTTACTAAACCATTACCAAGAGATAGATTTCTTGAACTAAGAAGAGAATTAGGAATAATAGATGGTAGTTCTGTATTGTGATGTTCTTCTTAATTGTCCTTTTTAATTATGATCTAGTAAAAAGGGGGAGAAAAATTAGATGTGTGTTGATTCATGCTTAAATTCTGCAGTGTTGAATTATATAATAAGCAGGGGGAGCTTTAATTATTAATGTTCTAACTAATACTGCTAAATAATTTTTGGATTAGTATCAATACATAGGTATATTATTTTTTCTTGATCATCATAAAAAATTGGGAGATTGTTATCACTCTTTGAAGACTGCACAATTCTCCACAAGTGCTCAAATGTTTTAATAATGATCAAGAATCAGGACATCAAAGGAAGATCAAGATATTCAAAAGAAATTCAATTGAGAAGCTCAAGAAAATTAAAGTTGGTAGCTCAAAGATTTACAAGACACACAAGATGAGAAGACTTTAGTTGGTAGTTAGTTGTGTCCTATGCAAAAAGGAGTGACTGATATTGGAAGGTAATCATCACTCAGCTCAGAGATTTTCTCAAGAAAATTATTTTTTAAAACTATAAAATTCGTACTGTGATAATCGATTATATGAAGACCATAATCGATTATGTTTTCTGAAAATTTTTAAAAGAAGAATTTGTCACTAGAATAATCGATTAAGTATTTGAAAACTGAAAAACATCACGGGAATAATCGATTATGTAATCGATTAAGTATTTTGGAACCTGAAAAGAAATTTCTCTCTGGAAAAATCGATTAGGTGCTTTTGAATTAAAAAGATTTTAACACAGTAATAATTGATTATGTAATTGATTAGCTGTTTTTGAGAAGTTCAAAGCACGGTCATAATCGATTATGTAAGTACTGTAATCGATTATGTGGGAAAATTTTTGAAAGTATTCATTGCATACAAATCTCCTAAAATAAAGGATGATTTGGATTCATATTTTTTGAACGTTGGAGAATATCTGGAGAGAATAAAAATTGATTTCAAATTAAAAATTAAATAAAAAAATTATTAGTGAATTTTTGGCTATTTATTAAGCAAATCAAGGTTTATCCAAAACACTTCTTCTGTACATCTTGAGCCACGAAAATTCACATTTGAAAGAGAATATTTTCTGTACTTATATTTTTCTGAGAAAATCTTGAGAAGATTCTGAACTAAGACGGTGCTACAGTTTGATATCTACACTCCAGGTGATATTATTTTGTTTGTGTTCATCCTCTGAGACTGTTCAGAAGAGGTGTTTGCCATTCCTTGTGTGATTCAAGGAAGGTGTTTTCATTCCTTTTGTGACTCAAGGAAGGTGTGGCAATCTCTTGTGGGTTACAAGAGATAGTGAGGTTCAATCTTTAGTTTTTCTATTTTTGCATGTTTCACTTGTATTAGTGGTTGTAAAATTCTGATTAATTAAAGATAGTGAGAGTGTGTGATCATCTCAAGTTGAGGTGATTGGGAACTGGATGTAGGGTTAAGAATTTAACCCGAACTAGTATAAATCTCTGGTGTTCTCTCTCTTTCCTTTATCTTTTATTTTTCCGTTGCGCATTATATAATTTCTGCTTGACTAAGAGGGATAAAATTAAAATAAAGCGATTAAAGTTTTAATTTTTATTACATCAATTCAACCCCCTCTTGAGGCCACTTGATAACAACATCTTCCTCAACATCATCACTTTCTTCATCATCTACTAAATCAATATTTTCAATATCATATTCTTCTTCTTCTTCATCATCATCATCAATAACTTCCATAGGTATTATTGGATTTCCATTAACTATAGATTTGGCTAAACCATTTCTTTTCAAAAACAACTCAGGTTCATTGTCTATTGGATCAGATATAAAGGGGATTGATCCAATGTTATCATTTTCTTGACACACTTCCTTTATAACTTCCTCAAGCATATCATCCAAGTCTCGAGGCTGTGTTTTTACAACAACTAGCCAATTAGGATCTTTGGTGTCTTTAACATAATATACTTGTTGAGCTTGACTTGCTAAAATATATGGCTCATTAGTCTTTAATTTACGACTACTATTAATAAGAATAAATCCATATTTCTCTTCCTTGTATCCTTTCCCCTTGGTACACACATCCCACCAATCACATTTAAATAAAATAAAATTATTTCTACCAGATTTGATTTATTCAACTTATCTGAATCACCTTCATAATTTCTGACATATATATTTAATCTTGTTTCAAATCCATGCAAATACCTCGAACAAAAATGCACACACTCTTGTGCAATATAAGCTTCATCAATACATCCTTCTGGACGAGCCTTATTTCTCACATATGATTTGAGCCTACGAAGATACCTTTCAATAGGATACATCCAACGATATTGCACTGGTCCACCAATCTTTGCCTCATCTACAAAGTGAATAGGTAGATGAACCATTATGTCAAAAAAGGAAGGAGGAAATATTTTCTCCAACTTAGACAAAGTTAAAATTATATTTTTTTCTAGAAAGTCTAAGGTTTCAAAATTTATTGTCTTAGAACATAACTCTCTAAAAAAATAACTTAGTTCAATTAGAGCCTCACAAACATCCTTTCAAAGAACACCACGAATGGAAAGATGGAGAAAACGATGTAAAAATACATGACAATCATGACATTTCATCCATATATTGTTCTCTCTTGGACATCTATACATCGAGAAATATTAGATGAATAACCATCGGGAACCTTTAAATCAACTAAAAATTGACAAAATGCATGTTTTTCTTGAGATGACATAGTATAACATGCATAAGGGAATGTATATTTTCCTTCTTCAATCATGGTCGCATGAAACTTTGGCCTTATACCCATATAAGCTAAATCAAATCGAGAGTTTAGACTATCTTTTGTCTTTTTTTCAAGATCCATCAAAGTTCCTATTATATTTTCACAAACATTTTTTTCGATGTGCATCACATCTAGATTATGACGTAATTTTAGATATCTCCGATAAGGCAACTAAAAAGAATACTTTTTTTCTTTCAATTCTTAGATAATTGAATTTTTTCTCGCTTTTTTTTTTTAAAATTTACTAAACGTCACTTGTATTAATTAATACAAATATAAGTAAAATGAACTCTAATAAAAAATAATTAATAAGTTAGTAAATAAATAAAAAAATAAATACGATAAAATATTAAAATATATTATTTATTATTTATTATAATTTATTTAGTTAATGAGTTTTGAATTAATTATTGGTTAATTTTTTTTTAGAAAATATATTATTTAATACAATTATTTTATTAAATAATAATATTTAAATTTAAAAATTCATTGGTATTATTTAATTTAAAATTTAATATATTTATTTATTTAAATAAATAAGATAAAAAATATTTTTTATCTTTAAATATAATTTTAAATTTTTATTTAATAAAAATATATTATCTATTACTAATATTTAAATCTTTAATTATATATTTAATAATAACAAATAGAGTTAGTTACTAAGTGTGTTATATCATATTTTTAAATTTATTAAATTTTATATTTAATAAAATATAATATCATCTAATTTTAATATTTTATTTAAATGAATAAATAATATTTTACTTGAATTAAGGTGATTATTTTTTATTTAAATATTTAACTACATACTTAATAATAATATCAGATAAAGTTAGTTATTAATCATATTATATCATATTTTTAAATTTATTAAATTTTATATATAACAAATTATATTATTTAATAAACTATATTATCTAACAGTGATATTTTATTTAAATAAATAAATAATATTTTACTTTAGTTAGATAATTATTTCTTATTTAAATCTTTAACTACATAGATAAAATTGGTTAATAATTATGTTATATCATATTTTTAAATTTATTAAATTTTATATTTAACAAATTATACTATTTAATTGTAACATTTTATTTAAATAAATAATATTTTACTTTAATTAAGTTAATTGTTTTAATATTTAAATTTGAAAATATTTAAATAATATAAATGGATTAGATTTAGTTGAATTTTATATTTAATAAAAGTACAGTATTTAAGTTTTATTGATATTTATAACAAATACATAATAATACTAACTGGTCAAATTGTTGGTATTGATGAAGAATATCATCTCCATATAATTTTTTAGGAGGCGGCCTTTTTTCTTTCTTTCCATAAAAAGTTTTAGCATTATTTCTCCAAGAATGATCAAGTGGCAAAAATTGACGATGTCCCATTTAACAAATTTTTTTTCCATTCGCCTTTAGTGCTCCATCTAGATAAATTTATATGCAGGAAAATCATTAATAGTCCATAAAATACATGTACATGATTGAAATGTTTCACCGGTATCCCATAGTTCTTTCAATTTATGGTTGTAGCTTTAGGACCTGGAATAAGTGTCGACATTATGAAATAAGGATCTTTCATACACATCCAAGGTGGCAAATTATAAGGAATTAATACTATGGCCACACACTAAATGGCATCAATTGCTTTTGCACACAAGCCAAAGAGACATTTAACATTTAATAATTGAACAATAAATGATAATTTGGAGAAATTTTTACAACCAGAATATAATTCTTGTTCAACATCCTCTAATAATTTATAAAATTTGGATACTTTTTCACTCATGATATTATTCTCTAGACTTGTTTCCTTGATTTCTTTGGTATCTTCAACCTCAATAGCACTCCTAATATCATCTAACATATTATGAATCTCATCACTATAATTTTGTTTATCATTACCTTCATGATACTCCTCCACTACTTCTCCATGAAGATCCCATATAACATAATCTTTTTTAATCCCAATTGTGATCAAGTGCTCCTATATGACTCGTTTAGACCAAAAAAGATTATTATTGTATTTTTTACACAAATAACGTAATAACTTTTCTTCTTCAAAACCAGTAAATGCAAATTCAATAAAATCAAGAACTCTTTTTTCATACAAAGGTTTTGTTTTATCAATAATCTACATCCAACTTTTATCTAACCCCATACCTATAAAGAATCAATAAAAACTTATAATCAAAACATAATCAATTTATAAAATACATAATTAAAGATATTCAATTCTATTATGTGTTGGCAGACTCTTCTAATTCTTGATCTCTCTTATTCAATTTCACTCTTTCTTCTTATCTAAAATTTTCTCATTTTCTTTTTCTCCTTCCTTTATAATTTATATAGACTCTATTTCTCAATTTTATCATAAAAATTGTTATATATATTGATATAAATTAAATTCAATTATGTTTTTAATATATCTTTAAATTTATCTTTATTTTTAATATATTTTATGCTATTAATTTTCTTTTTCTTTTTAAAATATAAATAAGATTAATTCTACACAATTTTAATTTAGAGTATATTTTTAAAAATATATATACTTTCAATATATTTTATATTATTTCTTTATTTTCAAAAAATATGTAAATAATATTTATTTTATAAAATCTTAATTAAAATATATTTTTAAAAATAAAATATATTTTATATTATTGATTTTATTTTTAAAAATTTAATTATATATATATTTTTATATTATTTTTTATATAAAAAATTTAGTAAATAAAATTGAAATATTTTTAGCATATAAATTTAATGTTTGAAAAATTCAATTATATTTTTTTAAAGCTTAAATTTATTAGTTTTTTTTTTTCAGTTTATAAAAAATATTTTCAATATATTCGATTATTCAAAATATATTTTATATTATTTTTTTGTTTTTAAAAGATATGTATATAATGTTTATTTTATAAAATCTTAATCTAAAATAGATTTTTAAAAATACTTTTTTTAAATGTATAAAATATCTTTTATTTCATCTTTAATATTGATATATTAAATTAAATTAATTATAAATATGTATAATTTTATATTATTTTTTATATAAATATTTTAATAAATAAAAATGAAATATTTTTAACGCTTAAATTGAGTATTTGGAAAATTGAAATATATTTTTTAAGTTCTTAAATTTTGTAATTATTATTAAGTTTAAATTAAGCGCATGAAAAATTGTTTGAAAAATTATTTAAAAATGTTTAAGCACTTAAATTTTGTAATTATTTCTTTTCTTTAGCGCGCTTTGTAAGCGCTCAATTTTGTAACTATTTATTTTCTTCTTTCTTTTCTTTTATATAAGAGAGAATATTTTATCTATTATTAAAAAGATAAGTTTTTATATTTGTACTATATATCATTTTAACAAATATCATCAATTAAAAAAAAAATCAAAAGATATCAAAATAATCTTTNATTGTAGAGTATTAGAAACTAAAAGTTAAGAAATTCAAAATCAAATTTAAAATAATCAAATATATAATCTTATATATAAGAGAGAATATTTTATCTATTATTAAAAAGATAAGTTTTTATATTTGTACTATATATATTATTTTAACAAATATCATCAATTAAAAAAAATCAAAAGATATCAAAATAATCTTTTATATTATATATATATATATTAGAAAATTGTAGAGTATTAGAAACTAAAAGTTAAGAAATTCAAAATTAAAGCAAACAAAACGTGGACTATATTTTTCTTATAGTGAAGAAACAAAGTAAAAAAAATTCTTTCTTTATTATTTTTGTTCACTATCTACGGTAACAACAGAACGTGTATTTTCTGCTATGATCATTAAAACAAGGTTTGGGAATAGGATGGAAGATAATTTTCTTACTGATTGCATGATTGTTTACCTTGGAAAAGAGATTGTTGCAAAATTCAATACAAATGTGATAATGGATGATTTTTATAACATGAAACATCGTCGAGTACAATTAAAAAATTAAATGAATCATGTATATATTTGATCTTATATATAATTATTTATGTTGATTTTAAATATATGTAAATGATTTATAATTTATTAATAATTTTATTGATTATATTTATTTTTACGTGATAATTAATTTTAATGTATATATATTAATTTTTTTTTAATTACTCCAGTTTGGTCCGAACTCCGCCCCTGTCTGTATGTATATCTGTTCTGTACTATATGTATATCTGCATATAATCTATGTATTGTAAATAATTTTTGTATGATATATAATCTTTGTTCTGTATATAATCTCTCTACAGTATATAATCTCTGTACGGTATATAATCTATGTACTGTACTGTGTATATTTGCTCTGTACTATATATCTGCTTTGTACTGTATATAAACCCTGTCCTACTCTGTACTCTGTATATCTGTCTTGCTCTGTACTTTGTATATTTGTTGTTTTGTACTCTGTATATATGTTGTTTTGTACTCTGTATATATGTTGTTTTGTATTGTATGTATATCACTGTATTTTTGTACTGTATGTATATCTGCTTTGTGTTGTACATCATCTACTGCATTACTGTACATCATCTATTGCGCTCATATATCACACTATACCGTATATCATCATATATCATCATCTTTGTACTGTATATCATCATATATCATCATCTCTACTGTATATCATTTGTACTGTATATCATCATATATCATCATCTCTGTACTGTATATCATCATATATCATCGTCTCTGTATTGTATATCATCATATATCATCATCTTTGTACTGTATATCTGCTCTGTACTGTATATTGCCCTGGCTCTGTACTGTATATCTGTCCTGGCTCTGTACTCTATAAATGTTCGGCTCCTCTGCTCTGCTCCTGCTCTGTACTCTATATATGTTCGGCTCCTCTGCTTTGCTCCTGCTCTGTACTCTATATATGTTCGGCTCCTCTGCTCTGCTCCTACTCTGTACTGTATATCTGCTCTGCTCCTATGCTCTGTACTGTATATCTGCTCTGCTCCTCTACTCTATACTGTATATCTACTTTGCTCCTCTGCTCTGTACTGTATATCTGTTCTGCTCCTCTGCTATGCTCTGCGTACAATTTAATTATATCTGTGTGGTTTGGCCCAATATAATAAAGAATTAATAGTATATTATTATTTAGTCTCTCTGAATTATTTTTGATGTATTAGTTAATTCATTATTTTTTATATATTAGTTAATTCATTATTTATTTAATGATATCATATTAAATTATGATTTCATTCATAATTATAATTTGTAAAAAATAATTTTTTAGGTTTGTTTTGTGTAAGGAAAATATGTCTGAATATGAAAAATAGATGTTATAACGAATTGCAGAAAATAAAGAAAAACAGATGTTATAACGAATTGCAGAAAATAAAGCAAAGTTAGAGGCTTTGTGATTATCATATTCTTTTAAAGACACAACTCATAATAACAAGAATAAGAAGCGAAAAGAAAAAAGAAAAGTTTAAAACAAATGACAAAGATTATAAATTGGAAAACTCAGAAGAATCTAAAGAAGATAATGAAAGCTACACATGAAGGTATGTAATAATTTTTTTAATGTGTTTTGATTAAATTACAAATTATTAGTAGTTAGATTTTTTTTTAAATATAATTTATATTTATCTTTAATTTTTATTAATTACTAATTTTTTTTATTTTATAGATAACGAAGTTATTTAAATTAAATTCTATAAGAGTGAATGCCTCAGAGTTAATTGATGTTGAGATGTTGAACAAGCAAACAAACGTACTTTTTCTAAAATTTAATTACGCAATTACTAAATTTGTTATATTTTTTTTATATTAATTTATTTTGATTAATTTATTTTAGGTGGACGTGGACATCCTATCAATGTCAAACTACAAAAGAAAAGGTCGAAGTTGATAGCAATGGAGAAACAATTTGAGTTCAATTTCCTCCACCATATTTTAAAGTATGCGACAAACATATGTATCTGTATGTCAAAAAGCTCCTTTACAAATTAAAACCTGGAAAGAGATATGTGAAGATGATTTAGCTGCAATGTGGAAACATATGAAGGTTAGTATTTAATTTTTAAATTATTAGTTTAAGTGTATTTAATTTTTATTATATATTTAAACATAAATTATGTATCATAAATTTTATTTTATAATTAATGTATTTTGATAGTATTTTATTTTTGTTAAATTTATTATTTCAGGATTCATTCTATTTAGGGGAAGAAAATAAAAAGTATGTCATAAAACAACTGCAAAAGGAATACAGAAGCAGACAGCGTCATTTACATCATATATATATCTTGAAAATAATAAAGGTAGACCCAATGATGTACCTCTAGAAGATTGGAATTGGTTGATAGATTCGAAATTCCAAGTAAATTATTTTCTTTGTATATTTTTAATTTGAATTTGATTATTTTTCTATATTTTTATATTATGCTAATAAATAATGTTTGCCTTTATACAGGAAAGGATCTTAAAAAATAAAGCTAATCAGAGTAAATAAGAAATTAAATCTATTACTAGCACAAAATCCATTGTTCAAAAGGCATTTGAGATGGTAATGTTATATATTTTTATAATTTATATTTACAACTTTATTATTAATTATTACTTATTTATTTATATTGTTCTTTTATTTAAAATCTTATTTTATTTATTTTTAACATAAAGAAGAGTTAAAAAGTGATGAATAGCTAAGTGCAGATGAAGTATGGAAGGCTACATGCATGCGATCTGATGGAACTTGATGTATTCCAAATGAAGAAGAAATCCTGGTAAATAAAATAAATTATTTCACTACTATTTTAAAATATTTAAACATATTTTAAATTTTGAATAGGAATTTTAATATTTAACTTTAGTGCATTTTTTTTGTAATCTTTTGTTATTTAATTTAATATTGTACAGGATAATTTGAAGAATGTGGGTGAAGCGTATAAGGATGAAATTTCAAAAGCACCGGTAACATTGGTTAAACACAGTTTGTTTTAGGAATATAGCCACGTCATTCACAAGGTCTAGGTAACACGTTGATGACAAAAAAAACTGTAGAGAAGCAATTTATTTGATATCAAGTGCAGAGTGCACAAAAAAGAGCAAGCTTATAATTTTTCTTATATTTGAAGCTGACTATTTGTTTCATCTTGCTTTTGGATGATGGTAATAAGTTTCTGGACTTCTACCTTTAACTCATTTGCTCTTTTTTTTGTGCACTATGCACTTGACATTCAATAAATTGCTTCTCTACAGTTTTTTTGTCATCAGTGTTACTTATACTTTGTAAATGACTTGGTTGTGTTCCTAAAACAAACTAAAAATGTTTAACCAATGGTACTGGTGCTTTTGAAATTTCATCTTATACGCTTCACCTACATTCTTTAAATTATCCTGTACAATATTAAATTAAATAAGAAAAGATTAAAAAAAAATGCATTGAAGATAAATATTAAAGTTCCTATTCAAAATTTAAAATATGTTTAAATCTTTTAAAATAGTAGTAAAATAATTTATTTTATTTGCTAGGATTTCTTTTCCATTTGGAATACACCAAATTCCATCAGATCTCATGCGTGTAGCTTTTCATACTTCATACTTTAAATGCCCTTGCCCATTCATAACTTTTTAACTCTTCTTTGTGTTAAAAATAAATAAAATAAGATGTTAAATAAAAGAACAATATAAATAAATAAGTAATAATTAATAATAAGGTTGTAAATATAAATTATAAAAATATATAACATTACCATCTCAACTCAACTACCTTTTGAATGATAGATTTTGTGCCAATAATAGATTTAATTTCTTGTTTATTCCTATTAGCTTTATTTTTTAAGTTCCTTTTATGTATAAAGGCAAACATTATTTAATAGCATAATATAAAAATATAGAAAAATAATCAAATTCAAATTAAAAATATACAAATAAAATAATTTACTTGAAATTTCGAATCTTTTCATTTGTTATCTATCAATCAATTCCAATCTTCTAGAGCTACATCATTGAGTCTACCTTTATTTTCAAGATATATATATGATGTAAACGACACTGTCTGCTTCTATATTGCTTTTGCAGTTGTTTCATGACATACTCTTTATTTTCTTCTCCTAAATAGAATGAATCTTGAAATAATAAATTTAACAAAAATAAAAATTAAAATACTATCAAAATACATTAATTATAAATACATCATTTATGTTTAAATATATAATAAAAATTAAATACACTTACATTAATAATTTAAAAATTAAATACTAACCTTCGAATGTTTCCACATTGCATACGACATTGTTTTCCTAGGTTTTAACTTGTAAAGGAGTTTTTTTTGGCGTACAGCTTCAGACTTGTCGCATACTTTAAAATATGGTGGCATACTTTAAAATATGGTGGCATACTTTAAAATATGGTGGAGGAAATTGAATGTCAAATTGTTGACTTCGACCTTTCTCTTTTTGTAGTTATATATAACCGTTCGGGTATGCTACTTGGGAAGTTGATGATGTGTTTTAGGAATAGATGAGATCATTTGTGATTGATCTCATAGAACATGATTTGCTTCAGAAGAAGCACTATTTTACTCTTGTAGTTAAGAACTTAATCATGCATCTGAGTGGCTTTCAACTTATTAAATGAACTATAAATAATTATTTTTATAAAATTGTGCAAAGTTGTACATTTCTATTAGTGAGAAACGTCAATGAGCATTTTCATCTATGCTTCAGACTATTGTGAGAAATGTTGCCACATAATGGTATGTATCATGGAAAGTTATGCCACATCATAACATGTTTTATGGGAATATGTGCCCCATCATGGCATATATCTTCACTGGATTCTTTTTTGCTGAAGATATATATCTGAAGATATATATCTAATGATAATGAATTTTGCTGAAGATATATATCTAATGATAATGAAAGTAATTGCAATTCGAGCATATAAGTGAGGATATAGAAGAAAAAGCAAGTATTTGTCTTACCCATATGCAAACCTTAGATTAAAAGGAGAGGATTGATTTACCTACTGAAACTGATCATATTAAATTGAAGACATCATGTCCTCTAGTGTTGTTATCTTGGTTGTATGCTAAATTGGGTAGCTCTAGTGTTGTTATCTTGGTTGTATGCTAAATTGGGTAGCAAGAGGGCAATGTTGCAGGTAACGTTGTGCTGAGGGAGATTTTCGGGACCAGTTTTCATGGCCTCTTGGTGGCTGCGAAGAAGGCTTCTGGGGATTTGATAGGGGAAGTCATTTTCGAAGTCTTGTTAGGAGAATGGTTCCTCATCAACATGCTGCTTCCTGGGCTCCTTCGGCTGTGAAGAGGTTTTCTCTTGATAAGGACCTTAAGATGATGTTGGTTAAGGCTTTATCTGACCATTTGGATCCGCTTTTCCTTAGCAGTGCTAGTGCTAGTTGTGTATTAGAGGGGAGTAATGAGGAAATTCAGCCGTCAACTAGTTATGTCCTCCCGGGTTTTGCTAGGTCTATTCATCCTTTGCTTGAGGATTTGTATAGTATATTTGGCGATCTTCTGTCGATTGGGAAGACCCTGACTCACGTGCAGAAGATGTTATATGTGAATAAAGGGGAGGTTGTTGACAAGAGAACTATTTCAGAGGTCTATCCTTTCCAAATTGGCGCCCCGGGTTTTGCTTAGTTGTATGTTAGAGCACCCGTGAGCAGATAACTGTCTGCTCTGTTTAGTACTCCACCATGACCAGGTATTAGTGTGCCAGAGTCTTTCACCCCAGTGTCACGTTTAATCATTGATTCAGTGAGATCACCAAAAACAGACCCAAAGATATTCAGAACACCAAGTGCTATTGCACTTGATAAAGATATTGGTCAGATGAAAACTTTTGACAGTACTACAGAAGTAGCTATACATCCACAAAAGCCTATAATAGTACCCTCCCAAGACTTCTTTGGACTTATACTGGTGAGTGGTGTTCTACCAAATACCTTGCCACCAAGAAATGCAAATGTATCGGCTGCAATTACGCTACTTATGGTAATAAAAAATTAAAGTAATTAAAAACCCTAAACTCAAAAATTAATTTTCTACTCCCTTCGCTTAACCAATTCAAATGCCTTCTTGACTCGCCCTCCGATTCCGATCCCATCTCCGCACCGCCTCACTCCTCCCCTCTTCCCTCCGATCCAGCCCTCGCTGCCCCTCCTCTCCACAGCGCGGCGCGCGACGCCGCACTCGCGGAAGTCGGTGGACACACGCGCGCATGCCCAACAGCTCCAGACGCGGCATAGTATACCAGACGTCGACGGCGGAGGTGGAGTTCGTCATCACCGATCTGATCACCGACATCGTGGTGCGGTACGAGGGGTGCTTTGGGGGGGTAACGGGGTCGGCGACGCCGCCAACGAAGGCGAATATGTTGCAGCGGAAGAGCATGTGAACGAGGTTGGCACTGCTGCCAGGGCCAAAGTCGCGGCGAAACATCTCGCGGAAGGGGTCGCAGTTGTAGATGCGGAAGCCACGGTCAATGGCTGCGGCGAAGCAGTCGGAGTCTTGGTTAAAGGAGAGGTGGAGGAGCGAGTCTTGGTTAAAGGAGAGGTTGAGGAGCGTGGTGGCACTGGAGTCGGAGGTTTGGGCGGTAGGTGCAGGTGGCTGCAATGAAGCAGTCAGAGTCTTGGTTAAAAGGAAAGGTGGAGGAGAGCGTGGTGGCATTGGAGTCGGAGGTTTGGACGATAGGCGCAGCACATCGTCAATTTTTTTCCACTTCATCATTATTGGAGAAATAATGCTAAAAAGAAAAAGACCACCTCTTAAAAAAAGTTATATAAAGATAACATACTTCATCAATATCAACAATTTGTCCAAGTTAATATTATTATGTATTTACTATAAATATCAATATCAAATAAAAAATTAAATACTGTATTTTTTATTAAATATAAAATTTAACTAAATCTAATCAATTTATATTATTTAAATATTTTTAAATTTAAATATTAAAACAATTAATTTAATTAAAATAAAATATTATTTATTTATTTAAATAAAATATTACAGTTAAATAATATAATTTATTAAATATAAAATTTAATAAATTTAAAAATATAATGTAACATAATTAATAACCAATTCTATCTATAAAAATTTAAATAAAAAATAATTATCTAATTAAAATAAAATATTATTTATTTATTTAAATAAAAATTTATTAAATAAGTTATATAAAATTTAATAAATTTAAAAATATAATATAATATGACTTAATAACTAATTTTATCAAAGTGAAATATTTAAATAAAAAATAATCACTTTAATTCAAATAAAATATTATTTATTTATTTAAATAAAATATTAAAATTAAATGATATTATATTTTATTAAATATAAAATTTAATAAATTTAAAAATATAATATAAGTAACTAAATCTATTTATTATTATTAAATATATAATTAAAAATTTAATATTAGTAATAGATAATATATTTTTATTAAATAAAAATTTAAAGTAATTATATTTAAAGATAAAAAATATTTTTTATTTTATTTATTTAAATAAATAAATATATTAAAGTTTAAATTAAATAATATCAAAGAATTTTTAAATTTAAATATTATTATTTAATAAGATAATTGTATTAAATAATATATTTTCTAAAAAAAATTAATTAATAATTAATTCAAAACTTATTAACTAAATAAATTATAATAAATAATAACTAACTTATTTTAATATTTTATCGTATTTTTTTTTATTTACTAATTTATTAATTATTTTTTATTAGAGTTCATTTTACTTATATTTGTATTACAAGTGACGTTTGATAAATTAAAAAAAAAAAAAAGCGAGAAAAAATTCAATTATCTAAGAATTGAAAAAAAAAAAATTCTTTTTAGTTACCTTATTGGAGATACCTAAAATTACGTCATAATTTAAATTCTCGATTTGATTTAGCTTATATGGGTATAAGGCCAAAGTTTCATGCGACCATGATTGAAGAAGGAAAATATACATTCCCTTATGCATGTTATACTATGTCATCTCAAGAAAAACATGCATTTTGTCAATTTTTAGTTGATTTCAAGGTTCCCGATGGTTATTCATTTAATATTTCTCGATGTATAGATGTCCAAGGGAGAAAAATATATGAGATGAAATGTCATGATTGTCATGTATTTTTACATCGTTTTCTCCCTCTTTCCATTCGTGGTGTTCTTCGAAAGGATGTTTGTGAGTCTCTAATTGAACTAAGTTATTTTTTTTAGAGAGTTATGTTCTAAGACAATAAATTTTGAAACCTTAGACTTTCTACAAAAAAATATAATTTTAACTTTGTGTTAGTTGGAGAAAATATTTCCTCTTTCCTTTTTTGACATAATATTCATCTACATATTCACCTAGTAGATGAGGCAAAGATTGGTGGACCAGTGCACTATCGTTGGATGTATCCTATTGAAAGGTATCTTTGTAGGCTCAAATCATATGTGAGAAATAAGGTTCGTCCAGAAGGATGTATTGCTGAAGCTTATATTGCACAAGAGTAGTTTGAGGTATTTGCATGGATTTGAAACAAGATTAAATAGATATGGAAGAAATTATGAAGGTGATTTAGATCAGTTGAATAAATCAAATCTGAAAATTTTTCTAGAAATAGAAAAACCATTGCATGGAAAAACATATGTTGAATTAAATAGAGTAGAACATGAGCAAGCAAGAATTTATGTTCTTCAAAATTGTGATGAAGTCTTACCTTTTATTAAGTAAGTAATTTTTTTAAATTTTATTTTTATTTTTTTTATTGTTGTCATATATTTATTATAACTTTACATTTTATGATTAGGCTACATAAAGGAGAATTGGAAAAAACAAATTCACATTTTGTGGAACAAAGACATCAAAAAGAATTTTTTCAATGGTTCAAAAAACATGTAAGTAAGAATTTGTTTGACTATTATTATATAACTTAAGATTATTTATTTATATTTTATTTTCAATATATAGGTTGCAATTTTGAAAAAAGGAGGAAACAAAATTATAAATGAATCATTATTCCACTTGGTTTATGGACCTGATACATGTGTATTTTGATATAAAAGTTATTTAATAAATGGTTGGAGGTTTAATACAAATGATCGAGATATGCATTTGAAATCACAAAATAGTGGAGTTTTGGTTAAAGGTGATGAAAATAATGTTATTTTATTTAAATGTGATTGGTGGGATGTGTGTACCAAGGGGAAAGGATACAAGGAAGACAAATATGGATTTATTCTTGTTAATAGTAGTCGTAAATTAAAGAGTAATGAGCCAAATGTTTTAGCGAGTCAAGCTCAACAAATATATTATGTTAAAGATACCAAAGATCCTAATTGGCTAGTTGTTGTAAAAATGAATCCTCGAGACTTGTATGATATACCTGAGGAAGTTATAAAGGAAGTGTGTGAAGAAAATGATCACATTGGATCAATCCCCTTTATATCTGATGCAATAGATAATGAACCTGAGTTGTTTTTTTAAAAGAAATGATTTAGCCAAATCCATAGTTAACGGAAATCCAATAATACTTATGGAAGTTATTGATGATGATGAAGAAGAAAATGATTTATATTAATTTTAAATAATTTTTTATAAAATTATAATAATAATTTTTATTAGATTAATTTATAATATTAAAAAAAATATTTAATTATTATTATAATTATATGATATTAAAGTAGAAATTAATTAAATTATAAAAGAATAATTAATATTTTTAATCTCTCTTATATATATATATAGTTATATTTTAATATTATTATAATTATATTAAAATATCAATTTTTATAAATAAAATTTTGTAAAAAATAATTTTATTATAATTTTTTATATAATATTTTATAATAATAATATTTGTAACAAATTAAAAATATGTCAAATAATTTTTTAAAGAGTGATAAATTTTAATTTTTTTATTATTATAAATAATATTTGTGATAAATTTAAATTTTTGTCATTATTATAAATAGTATTTGTAACAAATTAAAAATTAACAACAAATAACATATATGAAATAGTATCAATTTTAAAATTAGTTACAATTAATATATAAATAGCGACAAAATATATATTTATCACTAAATTATTATCACAGAAAACTAAATTTCTTGTAGTGTTTCTCGATTGCATATACAACATTCTCAAAGTCATCCATCAAGGATCGAAGAATTTTCTCCACAACTCTTACATTGTGAGGGTTTCTCCATTGTGTTTTAGTTAATTAGCTATTGTTTGTACACGAGTAATGTAATTGAATACATCTTTTGAATCCTTCTTCTTCATGGCCTCCAACTCACCTCGCAGACTTTGAAGACGCACTTGTTTGACTCAATCAGTGCCCTTAAACACTTTTTCCAAATGTCTCATGCTTCCTTTAAAGTTGATGCACTAGCAATCTTCTCAAATCCTAAATCATCAACAATTTGATAAAGTTTTGTTTTGGACTGCCGAATTTGCTTGGTATTTTCTAGTTCTTCAAAACCTTCTTGGACCACCTCCCAAGCATCTTGAGATCTAATAAGAGCTTCATTTGGATGCTCTAATTTTCATAGTTTGTCGCCTTTGTTAGTCAAGGAAGGTGCAGATTATTGGTCATACTTGCCAATTTGATAATAGAGGATATAAATATTATAATTTTCTTTTTGTGGATAAAGAATAAAAGATGGACACTAATGATATATTATTCTTTTTTATTCTTTCTTCTCTTCTATTTTTTTTTCTGCTCTGTATAAACAGAGAATAATGCACCACTTATTTCTTTCCAACTAACATGAGGCACAAACTTCAGAAGTTGATTAGTTATAGTTGTAAGAAGATTGTGAGATTATAAAGAATTTTTAAAAGGCGTTATATGAAAAGAAATGAAAATGTTGTTGTGTTAGTATAAGACGAAAGAAATATAATGAATAAGTCAAATGGTTAGAGAAATTTTTAAAACATTATAAGATCAACACAAAAGTTACTAATATATGGAAGAAGCCATTAAAATTTTCTATTAGAAATTACATCTTTAAAGTATAAAAAGTATACCACTAAAAAAGTTATCAAGAATTTGGTTGACGAAAGAGACATGTAATCTCACCTCTTTAATATTAAAGAATTTTCTCGAAATTCCGAATAAAAATGAGATAATTGTAATACTTTACTTTTTGATATAAATAATTTGTATGTAAAGTATAAAATTTCTATATTAATTAAAAAAAATTATATTCTTTAAATTGGAAAGTTTATATTTTATAGATTAATTTATTTAAACCCAATTAAAAAAATAAGAAATAAAAATATTTTTCTCCACATTTCAACCTAATTAAAAAGGAGAATTCTTTTTTTCTTTTCTCCCTTTTTCAACACCGAAATTTTTTTTCTCTAATTAAGGGGTGAAGGTAAAATCAATCTACCTACCCCATTTCTTATCACTCCCAGCCACGTATTTTTTTTTCAAAATAAAGTAAAACAATTTTTTTTTTTTTTTATTTTAGACTTGCTAAGGAAGCCAAATGCCCTTAAACAAGAAAACAAACTCATCTCTTCTTACTTTTCTTACTACTCTATGATTAATAGAAAAAGTAAAAAATAGAACATCATCTTCGTTTTTCCACTCCTAAATTCTTGTGTCTTTTAAACCAATTTCTTATTAACTTTCAACTTTCATATTTTTTTTAGTAGAATAAATTTATTTTAAATTTTTTCATTATTTTTTATTTTTCTAGTTTGAGATGATTGAGATAAGGAAGATGATTCCAAGTCTTAATTTTCCATGTAATATATTTACCTAAATAAATATAGAATTGTCGAACTTTTTCCTCACAACCAAATAAATGAGTTTATTGAGTATAAAAACTTAGGATTTGATATAAAAAATATGAAATTTTTTAAAAGTTAGATTAAAATAAATTTTGTTATTTTCTCATCATAGCAATTCGTAAAGCAAATTTACAATGTGCTAAATAGATTGTTATTTTTTTGAAACACTGATACTTTCTATTAAGAATTTGTTATAGGGTGCTCAAAACACTTTCTTTTTGGAAGAAATTCACTTAATAAATTTTATACTATTTTTTTTTATCTTTGAAAAATGAAAATGAGATAAATATTATATTGTTGAATTTTTTTGTTAGAAAATTTATTTGGATTTTTATTGAAAGTGAATTATCATTTGAAATAGTTGTGATTGATGATACATTGAGAAGACAATGGTGAGTGTTGATATGAATAAGATAAGGATTCAAATGGTATAAACTTGATTTATGGTTGAAAAATAATGGTATTGTGGTGGTACTTAATTAATTATGATTGAAAAGTTATGGTATCATAATGGTACAAAAAATATGAAATTTTGAGATTATACCATCTGAATCCTCAAGGAGTATATGGATGAGTTATAGAGATACATTGAAGTATAATATAAAGTAGGTCTTGAAGACCTAACAAGGAAATGGAGAATGGTTAAAGTTTGCCCAAACTTTATGTACGTAGTGTTTTGGGGGGTTTTATAAGCCTCACACTCTATTCTTGATTGACACTCTAACTATAATTTGTCAAAAGAGTTTATGCGCACACGTTATATTTATAGATCGTATTGCCAACTAATAACTATATATCTCAACGTAAGAGTAGTATCACTTATGGTGGTGGGTTGGTAAAATGTTTGGGATTCCTAGTACCTAAAATACAAAGATTAATGTGATCACAATATGATAGGTTATGGATGAACATATGACTAGAGCAAGTAACAAAAAGAATTATTTGAAAGTTTTGAACAATTTTGTTACAAATGGATGACAAATGTTTGGTTTGTTATTGCTTGAAAATTTATCGACGAAGAATTTTAATTTGACATAATTTTGGTTTATATGGACTATTCTCTTATTGAGATATAATTTTAATTTATTAATTATTTCCTGTAAAAATTATTTCATATAATTATTATATATTTTTGTATTTTTAATAGAAAAAATTATAAGAAAGAGACTCACCTTTACTATTAATCTTTTAAGGAAAATATATCATGATGCTTCCGAAACACTCATAATATAAATAAAAATTAACTTTGTAAAATATTCCTAGTCCATTTTATTTTATAACAACTTGTTATGAATATAAGATTTTCTTTTATTATATATATAGATCGGAAATTAAGTGGGGAATTCCATATTCTATCATGTAATTATATTAAATTGTGAATTTTGTACACATTTTTCTTAAAAAATATATTTTATAATTTCGTATAGTTTTATACATATGAAAATATATTTTATACTAAAATGAATTCTTATTTATTAATGATACATGTTTATGATTTTTCTTAAGATATTTAGAAAAAATAAGTATCATTTAGAACTTTATATAAGTTATCATAATATTTTTTATGTATTTTTTATATTTATTTCATTTTAATTTAATCATGAGTTTAAGAAATAAAATTAAGAATATTATCTATTTATTTAATTAATTTAAACTTTTTACTTGGAATTTTAACACTAAAGATAATAATTTGAGGTATCACACGAAAAAGTACCAACAATTTTTACTTTCTTAGTTCAATAAATAGCAAATTATTAATTTTTCACACATTGACAATACTATTATAAAAGATGTTTCTTGTATTGTGCTCTACATGATAAAGATTCAACATCCATCAGAATTTAACCATAGGATTGCAATAACATGGGTTTGATAAGGTTGAATGTTATATGATGAGTTTGACAAGATAATATTAGTTTCATTTCTTATTTTTGATGGTGATGTTTAGAACTTATTTGTTTGAAAAAAAAAAAAAAAGTTCATTAAAACATGCAACAGGTTTATACACAGTACATGTAAGAGTTAAAATGTAGAAGAAGGTTATATCAGATTGTAGCTTAAATTGTACTCTTAGATCCTTTGTTTCTGTTTCTCCTTTCTTCTTGATACAATTTCTTCCTCTTGTTTCTTACTTTATCCTCCCCTTTTGTTCTCCTTTTCTCAGTTTTATATTTCCTTCACTTAAGGTGAACAAATAAGTAGGACATTATATAATTGATTGGAGAGGTACTATTCTACTTGCTTTGAGAAGTACTTTGTTCAATATTGTTTTAGGACATTATATAATTGAATAAGAAATGTCAAGTTTATAGAGAAGCAACAAAAAGGGGTGAAGGTCACTATTCTTACTCTAAGAAGAAAAGAGTCTAGATAAAAATAAAGTAAAAGAACCTAAAAGAGAGAGAAAATATTTAGATTAAAATCAATTTAAATTGTTTAGATTATGACCTAAAAGGTACATAAATGAATAAATTTGAGTGTTGATGCTTATACTACTTTCAAAAGTCATATTAAAATTGAAGAAAGAGAATAAGATTATAATATTATGACCAAAAGCATATATGTGTAATGGCGTAAGAGATATTTATAAGAAACGATAAATGAATTATATGTTTTATCTCATTAAAATAACAATGGATAAAAAATATTTAATTACATTTAATACTTCTAATAAACATATTTTTTACTTTGAAACTCTCTTTCAAAGGAATATGAAATCTAACACAACGGTTACTTGAGTTGAGGTAGAAAAAATTGTTAAACTAAAGTCTAAATTGTTTTCTTAATCTATACTGTATATTCTTTAGAAGAAAATCTTGTACCTAAATTGTGGATTTATCTTATAAGATGGTAAAACTTATTTTTTAACTAAATTATTAGTGATTTTAACAAAAAGTGCAAATATTCAAAGAATGTTTAGATAAAAGTCTTTGCTCGAATAATGCAAATACTACTTTGGATTATAAATCAAAAGTTATTAGGTGGATCACTAATTTATTGGTCCATGTTACTTAGTTAAAGAAAAAAAAAATCATATGAAATTTTCTTTATGGACTAAATGTCCATTATTAAGAAATAAATTATATTTTAATATTTTTAAGAAAAAAATATTATAATAATTATATTATAGTAGAATTATTAAAATAAAATCATATAAAATATCATAATTATAGATATTCTTTCTGATATATATTTTTTATCTTTTTATTCAATTGCACATAATATAATATTATTTTTTTATTTTTTTTATCATTTTATTATAGCGATATAATTTTTCGTACATGTTTTGTCACTAATCCAATGTTAGACCATTAACTTTTTCTTAGAGGTATTAGTTTTTGTCACTCTAAATTTTTCACCATGCCTTCTTAGCATTCTTTTTCGTCTTTCAATAGACACTGTGTTATTTAAGAATTTTTATCTCTTTGGAAGTCACCATATCTTTTAAGATTTTTTTTTTCTTTGGTAGTAACCATAATCTTTAAGCATTGTTTGTTCTTTGGAAGTTATTATTTGTCATTGATATTTTTTGACAGATATTATTCATTTTTGACATTTTTTTGGTAGTTACTATTTATTGCTTGCATCTTGTTGGAGTGTATTGTTCACTATAAATAGTTTTTTATATATATTGTTTTTCATTGACATTTTTCTAGCTAGCATAGTTTATCATTGACCTTTTTTTCCGATAAATACTATTTCTCGTCGACATTTTTCAATGAATTTCTTTTAGCATGTATTGCTCAGTGCTAATGTTATTTTCCTATGAGAATTGTACACACTAGGTTCTTTCTTAATGTGTATTGTTTATTATCGATATTTTTTCAATAGATACTATTTCCTCAATCTCAATCAATTTTTTTCTTGCCATTACCATTGATGTTTCCTAATGGATATTTTTTACGACTAACATTTGTTATTACTGAATATGGTTTGTCACCAACATTTGGTTTCTTCAACAACTTGTCCATAAAGGGTTTTTTTTTTTTTCATGGTGATCTTTTCAAAGAAAAGTATGTGCCTTTTTCTCTTGGTTTATAGTGACACTAAGATAATCAACCATATTCCGTGATTAAAGAATTTTTCTCTATAATGAAGTTAAGAGTTCTTGATATTTAATTTCTAACTTGAGAGAGACTAATAGGAAATTAACCATATCTCAAGATTCTTGAGATAAAATATTATATTTATTTTTGTTAGAATAGTTTATTTGTAGGGATACTATTACAAAATTACAACAGAATCATATAAAAATATTATAATTATACGTATTCTTTCTTGTATATATTTTTTATTTTTTATTTAATTACATACGATATGATACATTTTTTTTTATTTCTTTTCTTAACACCCATGGTAAATAATGCATCAAAAGATTTAATGAGAAAATAATTAGAATGAGATAATTCTTTGAGTGAGAAAAACATAAAAGTTATCAAAAAAGAGAGAACAAGTTGAAATTCATCAATGTTTCTTTTGGTATAGAAAATTTTACTTGAATAAGAAGGTTTATTTTTTTTTATCAATTATTTTATGTATTTAATTTTCTCTATTATATAATTACACACCTATTGTATTGTTATTGACTCTATTGGTAGAAAATTTTTGTTATTGATTTTTGGAAGCTTTAAAAAAAATTGTGTTATATCCATTAATTATTACTAGAGGAAAATTTTCCTAGACTAAGTCTACTGAGTTTTTTCTTCACATCCAAAGTTTTTCCACATTAAATTGAATGCCTCTTGGTTTCCTCATTTCTGTTTTGGTACATCCCATTATTATTGTTATTAATGTTATTATTGTTGTTATTATGATTTTTATTTTATTTTTTAAATAATAGGCTAATATATTAGGTATCATTATAGAAAAATGACACCCAAAAAAAGTTAACATCCCATGATCTACTAATTACTTAACACATATTAAAATATAATAATAAATAAAAAGATACCAAATTTATGGGGGAGAAAGTCAAAACTCAAAGAAAATTAGAAAAATAATCTAAATCTATTCCTTAAAAATCATAAAATATATACAACTTGATAAAAAATATAATAAAATAAAATGTTATATATTATCAAAACTAAAATTAGTCTTGTCAACACATTCATTTCTTTTATGAAAGAAATGAAAAATTTTAAAATTTACGAATGAGTATTTAAGAAAGAAAGTAGTCCATCTTCTAAGCATATATCAATGAACAACACATTTTTTAAAGACTTCATATATAGCTATAACATATAAGATCCTATTACTTATATTCAAATACAACGATATCATTAGTATAAGATCATAGGAACATGATTATTTTTTTCATTGACTACAAAAAATTTATATCCCATGAAAAACTAGTATCTAATTGGAATATTGTTCACATCCAACCATGGGTATATAATGAAATACCATTGTAGGATAATTCTCCAAACAAATCTTCTTGAGAATATTGCATGTGTTCACATTAACAAATTCACGTATATTTCAAAAATAAATATTGAGGTCTAGTAAATCATGTGTCAAGTTCCATCCCATAAGGTTCTACTACTAGCAAGAATGAGAGTTTTTTCGTTTTTTCTTCATTTTTTATCTTGTTACAATTTTTTGAAAGCAATTCTCCCCATTTTATTATTCCCTTCTCTCAAGGTGATCGATTTAATTTTTTATTTTATTTTATCACTTCTCTCTACTTCCTCAACCATGTTCGCCAAAAACTTAAAAAGCACTTGCATGTCTTCACAAAAGTTCTAAGATTTTGATGATTTCTCTTTCTTTGACTCAATAACTATTTTCGTTTTTTTGTTTACTCAATAACTACCCTTTCTTCTTCTTTATCCTAATTCTTTTACCCAAGGGTTCAACTAATAACATTTGTTTACCAACAAATTCAATATTATCGTCAATAAAGTTTTCACTCCTAACTTGTTCCATATATGTTTCAAATCCTTGTATTTCTCTTTTGTTATTAACTTCACCTTGGATTTTCTTCTCTAGATTATTTTTTCTTGCATTCTCCTCTTGATTTGACCTTGTACCTTACATGAATCTAACTTTATTCTTGTGTGTCACTATTTTTCTACAAGAATTGATTTCTTGGTTAATTCTAAATTTTTTGTTGTACGCATGCAATATGCACATATTCAATGTTGTTGTCAACTTCAATGAGATGATCCTTATTGTTTTCCTCATCTTGTTTTGGTTTCATATCAATCTTTCTAACACCAATGTTATCTCACCCCCCAAATATTTATTATTTGATATCATTTACAAAAATCAGATAATTTTTTATAAACAAGTGAAATAAAGAAAGCAAAATCTTTTCTTTCTACTAGAATTTGATCTAGTAGTTTACTCTTCATATCAATATAAATTAAAATCCTAGAAAAAATATAACATGTTTGTTTTACAACAAACTCATCCACAGAAAGTGGTACTACAATTTCACAAGCAATGAAGTACAATAATAAACTTTCATTACCCCACTGTAAGGATTATCGTACACCATTGTACGCCACTAGAAAGATTACCACAGTGCTACAGTGAGAAGTTTGAGATAACAAGAGACAAAGAAACAGATACATGAAATGATAGTAGTAGAGAAAGAATAAAACGTTGTGTATATTATTAAGGTGGAAAAGGGAAAATATATACACACAACGCTAACACAATCGGTTATAAAATAACGATTCTTAACACCCCCTCTCAAGCTGCACCATAAATGTTCAGAGTGCCAAGCTTGAATTTCATAAAAGTAAAAACATTGTAGTCAAGAGGTTTCGTTAGTATATCTGTAGGTTGTTCTTTCGTTGATATGGGAAGAAGTTGAAATAATTTCTCTTGGAGCTTTTCCCGCACAACGTGGCAATAAATTTCTATGTGTTTTGTTCTCTCATGGAAGCTTGGATTAGAGGCAATGTGCCTTGTTGATTGGCTGTCACAGTAAATCACTGCGGAGATTCAATTTGGATGTCTAAATCTTTTAGGAGGTAGCTCAGCCACTGTAATTCACAAGTGGTGGAAGCCAAGGCTCTATACTCTGTCTCTGAGGAGGATCTGGAAATAGTGGCTTGCTTTTTAGATTTCCAAGAAATCAAGGAAGAACCAAGAAATATGCAGTACCCAGTTACAGAGCGCCTAGTGTTGGGACATGAAGCCCAGTCAAAATCACTGAAGGCTTTGAACTGAATTTCAGATTGTCTTGGAAAAAATAATCCCTGCGCAGTAGCTTGTTTAATATATCTTAAGACTCTTTGTGCAGCTTTGTGATGATGTTCGGTGGGTGCCTTCATGAACTGGCTGAGGCATTGTATGGCATAACTGATGTCAGGTCTAGTGTTGCTGAGATAAATCAGTCTTCCTATGAGTCGCTAGTATGCTGTTATATCCTTTATTGGAGCATCCTGTTCATATAGTTGTTTGGTGTCTCTAGACATAGGTGTAGAGGAGGCCTTTGCAGTAAGGAGTCCAGTTTCATTAAGCAAATCAAGCGCATATCTTCTCTGGTTGATGTGTATTCCATCTCTTGATCTAGCAATTTCAAAGCCTAAGAAGAATTTCAAATCTTCCAGATTCTTGACCTTGAATGTTTCGTCCAGCTTCTTTGTGATATCTGTTATCTCAGAATGGGAATTCCCTGCAAGAATTATATCATCAACATATACAAGTAAAGCAGTAAAATTTTCATTGCTTTCCTTGTAAATAGGGAGTGATCAAAGGCAAATTGAGTAAACCCAATAATCTTTAGAAAGCTGGATAACTTGGCAAACCATTGTCTACTTGCTTGCTTCAATCCATAGAGAGACTTCATGAGTTTACACACTTGGCCCGGCTTGTTTGTGATTACACCTGGAGGTGGAATCATGTAGACATCTTCATTCAATTCTCCATGTAAGAAGGCATTATTTACATCTAATTGCTTGAGGTTCCAATTTTGAGTTGTAGCTACAGCCAACAGAAGACGTATGGTAGTTATCTTAACAACTGGTGAGAATGTATCATGGTAATCAATTCCCTCAAGCTGTGTGTAGCCTTTTGCAACCAACCTGGCCTTGAATCGTTCAATACTCCCGTCAACTTTATGCTTTACCTTGTATACCCACTTACACCCAATAGGTATTTTATCAACTGGCAGTTCAGTGATTTTCCATGTCTTATTCTGTTTAAGGGCCTCTATTTCTTGTTTCATGGCCTTACACCATTCAGGATCTTCCCTTGCCTGCTCATAACTTTGTGGTTCTTTAATTTCAGAGATAGCCTTAGTAAATTGGAGTTGTTTTTTAGATAACCTGTCATACTTCATATCAGAATTCACAGGATAAATTTTCTTATTTGTACAAGTCGCTTTGTTAGTGTTAATGGAGCTAGTAACTTCATGATAATAATCATTCAAGAAAGTGGGGATTCTCCTGTTTCTAACAGGTCTCCCAGGACCTCCAACAACTTCTTTTTCTACAATATTTTCTTGTTGAACAGCTTCCTCACTATGTCTCATTTGGGGTTAGGTATATCTGTCATATAATCAAAGAAAGTTTGTTCCTGGTCAATTTTCTGTCGGTTATTAGGTTCAGTTTTAGAGGGAAAAATATATTCATAGAATTTAACATTCCTTGATACAAAAATCTCTCTAGTTTTGAGGTCTAATATAATGTATCCTTTCATTCCAGTTTTAAATCCAAGGAATATACATTTCCTAGCTCTAGCATCAAGTTTATTTCTATGTTTTTCAAGAGTAGAAGCATATCCTAATGAACCAAAAACTTTTAAATCTAACAGATTAGGAACTTTGTTATGGATTAGCTCATAAGGGATTTTATTGTTAATAACTTCAGAGGTAACTCTATTTATAAGATGCACAACATGTGATACAATGTAAGACCAAAAAACAATGGAAATTTTAGATTGAAACAGAAAACTCCTAGTGACATTCAAGATGTGTTGATGTTTTCTTTCAACCACAGCATTTTGTTGGGGAGTTTCTACACATGTAGTTTGATGCAAAATGCCATTTTTGTTATATATATCATCACAAGAAAACTCTGGTCCATTGTCAGACCTGATTACATTAATTTTGGCATTAAACACATTGCATACCATATTTATAAAGTTGTTTAAAGCATATCTAGTTTCTCCTTTATTTTTCATCAAAAAGATCCAAGTATATTTGCTGAAATCATCAACCACAGTTAAGAAATATTTGTATCCTTGAATGGAAGGAACAACTAAAGGTCCCCAAATGTCAACATGAAGAATTTCAAAAGCATTTAATGTTTTAGTACTACTATGATTGAAAGGCAGTTTGTGTTGTTTTGCAAGATGGCAAGGATCACAGATCTTAGTCCTATCACATTGTATATATGGAAATTTAATACTCATGGAACGCAACACCTTATCTGAGGGGTGCCCCAATCTATGATGCCATAGGTCTATGCTCATTCCTCTTGTATAATCTTGATCCTTCCAGGTGCTTGCACTATTTGCTACATAGATCTCCTCTAAAGCTTGAAGGTAATACAGTCTATTTACAAGATCAGCTTTTCCAATCATCTTCTTGGAAGTTGAATCCTGAATCTGACATCCCTCACATGAAAAAGTTAGCTGACATTCTAAAGACTTAATTAAGCATTGTACTAACAACAAATTAGATGAAAATTCAGGGATATACAAAACATTATAGATCACAAGCTCCTTTGAAATTTTTATGGTTCCTGCATGGTTAGCAGTTACACTTGAGCCATTTGGTAATTTTGCCAAAACAGGCTTGATTTTATAGAAATTAGTGAATTGTGTAAGATCATATGCTACATGATTAGTTGCTCTAGTATCAAGAATCCAAAGTTTGTAGTTATATTTACCTTCTTCAATGTGTCTAGTAGAAGGCTCACCCATTGAGTTATTAACCTTGTGTTTTGAATCATTGTTGGATTCTTGTAGAAGCTGCTGCATTTGGCTTTGTGTTAACTGCATATTTTCATCTTGTTGGTTGATTTGTGAGGTTTCTTTATGTTCACCAATATCAGTGACAATATTATTTTTTGTACGTTCATTTCTTTGCTTGAACCAGGGTGGAAATCCATGTTTTGAGTAGCATTCTTCAAATGTGTGGTTCATTTTATGGCAGTAGCTACATTGCTTCCCAAAATTCTGGTTTATGCCACTTCCTCTTCCTCTCCAATTTCCCTATGCTTGTGAATTAATAGAATTAGTAAAGGATTTCGTTTCAACAGAATTACCTCCAACTAATTGTCTTTCTTGTTGAAGGACTAGTGAAAAAACCCGATTGATGTTGGGTAATGGCTCCATTAAGAGAATTTGTGTATTCACTATGGTGTAGAGATCTCCAAGACCCTTCAAGAAGCACATTACATACTTAGATTCTCTGTATTTAACAATTATCCTCATCATTTGACAATTGCATTTGATTTCACAAGTGAAAATCGAAATCGGCTTAAGAGATTCTAACTCCTCCCATAAGATTTTCAGGTTTGTGAAGTAATCAGTCACACCCCTTTCTCCCTGACGCATTAAATGAATTTTTTGAAGGAGGTCAGACATCCTGAAGTGATCACCCTTCGCGAATCTTTCTTTTAAATCTTTCCACAAGTCTTCGGCATTATCAATGTAGATAACACTTTGAGCGATCTGTTCAACCATGGAGCGTGTTATCCAAGAAATAATCATCATGTTGCAGCGTTCCCAGGCATCGTATAGTAAGTCACTTCTGTCTGGTTGAGAAATGCTTCAATTTATAAATTTGAATTTGTTTTTGGTGAGCAAGGCGCGTTTCATGGCTCGGCTTCAAGAATGGTAATTGCCACCAATGAGTTGAATGTTTATGAGATTTATTCCTGGATTTTCACCCGGGTGGAGGTAATAGGGGCTGATGGGATTCATTGGGTTTTGATTTTCATCGGTGCCGGCTTCCATTCTTCAAGATTAGGGGGAAAGAACAAGAAGAAGGGAGAAACAAAACTAGTGGGAAAGAAACCTGTGATAAGGGAACGGTTCAGCGGAAGCAGAGCGGGTGGGTACCCGCTCTGATACGATAATAAACTTTCATTACCCCACTGTAAGGATTATCATACGCCACTAGAAAGATTACCACAGTGCTACAGGGAGAAGTTTGAGATAACAGAGACAAAGAAACAGATACATGAAACGACAGTAGTAGAGAAAGAATAAAACATTGTGTATATTATTAAGGTGGAGAAGGAGAAATATATACACGCAAGACGCTAACAGAATCGGTTATAAAATAACGATTCTTAACATACAAAATATTCAATCTTCTAACCCAACATTCCACATTAGATATCCTCATTGTATTAGGTTGAAAAATCTACATTTCATGGGAAAGCCTTTAGATTACTAGGAGGAATAGCCTACGAGTCAATGGGCGAGACATGTCTCAAGTCCTTCAAAGAAGAAAAGGAGAATTCAAACAAAATATTATTTTCTTTAAAGAAACCACACGCCAAGATCCAATATCTTTACATAAATTTCCCAATTTAGAACATAAATCTTGATTAGTGATAGGTTTATTATCTTTGGCCAAGTAAATAAATCCATGTAGATGATTCTTGCAATTTTCAAATCCAATCACATACTCCTCTTTAAGGATTTTTACGCTCAGTGCCTCCTCTTCAATACAAGGAACAAGTAGCTAGCATGTATGGTGGAGAGCTTGAGCAAAAACCTTACTTTATGGTACCTTTATATTATTCTTTACATTGTTTGTAGCATTCACCTTCTGGGATCTAGGTTCTTGTTGTAGAAAGCTCCATGGGATGGCAAAGTCATCCATGGCTATAGCAAGCCCCAAACATAGGACAAAAATAGATGAAAAAGAACAAAAAGATATAACACCAAATAAGATTATAAAGATAATCCCCCAATAGAATACAAAATAAACAAAGAAATCCAAGAAACTATCTTGGAAACAAAATGGATTCATTGAGTACAAAAAGAAACACACAAATGCATATTAGGGTTTCTTATTGTTATTCTTATGATTATTGTTTATTATTATTATTATTTATTTTTATACATTTTAGTGCCGACTATTATTTATATATAGGATAAGAGATCTGGGTTTGCTTTCACTTGTGGTTGTTTTGTGATCTTCCCCAATAATTGGTATCAGAGCTCTTGTTAGGGACTCTAGTTTGTGCTCTAAAGATGAAAAATAGTGATGATGTTAGTACCATGATTAAATTGGATTCTACTAGTCACTCAATGAGGAAATCTAAAATGGAAAATTTGTTATTTTGCAAAGATATGTATGATCTTATTAAGGAGAAATATATTAAACAAGCATAAAAATATATATGAAAGAGATTGGAAAAAGTTAAACAGGAAGACTATTGGTATGATGAAGCTATAGATCAATCTATTATCATAATGTATTCAATGAGACTCTAACTTTCAAGTTAAGGAAGAAATTAAACTTGTTTTTAAGTCTAAAAATGCCTTGAACAAGGCATTCCTAATTAGGAAGCTAGTAAAATTCAAATAAAAGGATGGTTTGTGGCAAAGAACTTGAGTAGCTTTCAAAATATGTTCAATCAGATAATAATTATGCAAATTGTGGTAATGTTAGCTACTTGCATTATTGGGAGACATTAGTGGCATCTTTAAGCAACTCTACTTTTAATGAAAAATTAACTTTCAACATGATTTAGGGTAATCTTTTAAATTAAGAAACTAGGAGGAACAAAATAATAAGGTTAGCACCTTAACTCAAAATGAAGCTTTAGTGTTGGAGTCAAGGGAAGAAATCAATATAAAAATTCTCAAAAAGTTGATGATCGTAGCATGTCAAGAGGAAAGTCAAAGCCAAGAAAGACATCATATACTTCCATTGCAATAAACCAAGACACACGATGAAATAGTGTAGGGTCCCCAAGTATGAAAGATCAAGAGGTAGAGGCAATAATAATAATAATAATAATATTAGTCAAGATAAAGATAAATTTATTATTATAGTTGTATCTGATGGTGAAGTTTTCAATGGTTATGATGATAATCTCACCTACAAGGAATATGAATGGATTGATGATTTTGCTGCCTCATTTCATGTTATTGTACAACATAAATAATGCACATCCTATACTATTGAAGATTTGGACATGTGAAGATAGGAAACTAAAGGGTAAGCAAGATTGTTGGTATTAGAGAAATTTGGTTAGAGACTAATACCCATTGCAAGCTATATTTTCAAGAATGTTATACAAATTCTTTATATACGCCTCAACTTGATCTTAATGCAAGTATTTGAAAATGACTATCATAATTCCTTTGGTAATGACAAATGAAAGTAAATTAAAGGGACATTAGTGGTAGAAAAAAGAGAAAAGTGAAATACTCTTTATTGGACAAGGGTTGTCTACACTGCAAGTGAATGTAGTTGAAGGTTGTTCTACAAAACTATGGGATAAACAACTTGGTCACTTGAATGATAATGATCTTAATGTTCTTACAAGACAAGGATTTCTTTCTCTTAGAGATACATCTCTTGAAACTTGTTATGGTTCTTATTATTAAGCAATATAGAATTTTTTTTTTTTTTTTTTGCACTTATCCTCTACAAAGAAGACCACATGTCTTGGATTTAACTAACCCTGATGTTTACATTATAAATGCTAAATCAATTAGTGACTATTTTTATTTTATTAATTTTATTGATAATTATTTTAGAAAGGTATGAGCTTTTGTTTTTGAAATCCAAAGACTAATTACTTTATGTGTTCTAACATTTCCATGAAAGTGTTGAAAGAAAACACACAAGTTGTTGAATTTTGTTAGAACAGATAATGGTGGTGAATACATGGATCCTTTATAAAACTATTATAAGGAACATGACATCAAGCTTGAGAAGACAATTTCAAATACCTCTCAACATAATGTGATTATAAAGAGAATAAACTGCACAATCAATGATAGAATTAGAAGCATACTCTCTGATGCAAAATTTTCTAAAAAATTTTAGGGTGAGGCATTAAGAACTATAGTGAACTTAATATACCTTTCTCCTTCTGTTCCTCTCCATGGTGATGTCCCTAAGAAGATGTGGAAAGAGAAAGATGTTTTCTATAGTCATTTAAGGGTATTTTGCTGCAAGACATCTATTCACATTACTAGAGATGAAAGATCTAAGTTTAATGAGAAGTCTAAATAGTGTATCTTTTTGGGTTATGGTCACAATAATTTTGGTTACATATTATAAGGTATTGCAAAGATTTAATATGGACAATTCTAAGTCCCTTAGAACTCCACTTGTAGGTCACTTCAAGTTGATTTCAAAAAAATGTCCTACAAGTGAGAAAGAGAAAGAAGAAGTGTAGAAGATTCTATATTCATATGTAGTTAGTAATTTGATGTTATGTTATGGTGTATATAAGGTTAGACATTGTTCATGTTATTGGTGTTGTTAGTTGTGAAGTGGATACTTGATGAGACAAATATTTATCACATTTTAATTATCTAATAAGGTTATGTTAATGTTTATAAGTTGTTAACAAGGATAAATTAAGTGTTATTTGACTTAGAGAGCCATTTAAAGCCTTAACTCTAAATTATGCATTATTTTGCCTTAACTTGAGACTGACATAGTCCACTGTTTTATTTATCGTATTTTCTACAGAGGTCCAAATTCAATGGTTCCGGTTGCATATTAAAATAGACATGTTAAGCTGAAAACCAAAATTTGAAGCGTGTGAATTGGATAAGATTTGAAGATTCTCCATGCATTTGAAGTTGGCGCTTGTGCAAGCTCACGCGGCTGGCGTGTTCCACATGAGTTCCCTGTGCTAAAATTGGGCTCCCGGATTCATTTGACCTCCAAATTAAGTGAAAATTGTCAGGCTGATTTCCTAACTTAATGGGGTTCAATTGGGCGCTGATTTCATGTAATTTGGACTTGAATTGAAATTTCTATAATTTTATTAAGTGAGGTTCACCAGGCCTGACTGGCCCAATGAACACCTCTCAGTGTTTTATTTATGGAGAGCGCGCCACAAAGCCAAATGAGGTGGGAACGGTGGCGTTTTAAACTTAACTCATAGAGCTTTCTAGTGGCTTTTGAATCGTCGCATTTGGAGCCAAAACGAAGAATCTGGGCGCGTTTCAAGTCAGCTAAAATGCATCCCACGTGTGCTTGCGCGCCAAAACATTTCAAATTCTATGTAACTTATGCAAGCGTA